>JAMYHI010000195.1:0-37221 GCA_025531525.1 Pichia sp. P7020A
AGCTTTGGTGAAGATGCCAGCGCTTCTGTGACTCTGATATTCGGCACAATATCAGTATGCTGCTTTTCATTGATATTATCTCTGGCCTTGTCAGTGGAATGCTTCTCCCTTTCCTTCTCCTTCTTACCGCCAAAGAAAGAGATAAAATCAGCTTTTGGAGAACTAGCCCCAGATTCTGAGCCGTGCGAGTGAGCACGTTTGGTTTTAAGAGCTATTTTTGGTTCAGAAGATTCGGTGGACGTAATGGATGAGGTACGAGGCTTATCACGCTTAATCTTGAAGAAGGAAGAAAAAGCGGATTTACTCTTTGGCTTTTCCTTTTCCTTAGGGATGTTCCCTTTGGCATCAATACCTTTTTCTCTTTCCAATTTGTCAACTCCTTGCTTCTGTATTTTGAGTTTGATATCTTTCTCAGAAACATGTTCGGTATCTATCGAAACGCCAAGTAATGCATCCTGGGTCTTCTGCTTCGATCCAGATATCTGTGCCTTGCTGTCGTGTGTCAAAACCGGAGCTGGTGTTCCAATTATGGTAAGACCAGAAGTGTTTGATTCTTTCATATTCTTCTGAGCCTTGAGTTCGGTAGATGGCCCCAAAACGTTCACGTCGCTCAGATTCATGGCATATCTGTTTCGAGAGTGCAATACAGCGGCCTTCTCGACGTTGACATTCAGGGGAGATTGGGCTTGTGATGGAGGTAGTGGTTCCGCCTTATTGAGGAATTTTGGCTCTTCTACTGCGATTGACGTTGGGACATTATTGTCTGACCGCTTAGAGATCAATGCATTATCCTCAGATTGAACTCTTTGAAATTCATGGCGTTGGAGTCTTGGTAAGGCATTTTGAGGCGGAAGTTGCTGAGAATGGTGACGCTGTTGTAATGGTAATTGCTGTGGTATCAACTGCTGTGATGTAAGTTGTTGCTTGTGCGGGTTACTAGGCCGAGAACGAGGAGCAATTTGAGGCTGTTTCTGTTCGTGTCGTTGGGGATGTGTCAGCTGGTTATGTGGTTGTTGAGGCCGTGAACGAAGTGGTCTTTGCTGTTTCTGTTGTTGTTGATATTGCTGCTGCTGTTGCTGTTGATACTGAATATAATTCTGATATTGATGCTGTGAAGGTTGTTGAACAGGAATCTGTTGATGTGGTCTATGACGGCGCTGTGCACTCATATCATCTGAATACTGCGTAGGAGGATACTTTTGGTACTGTGGATGCTGCTGATATTGTTGTTGACGAGGCACTTGCTGCTGATGTTGGTATTGTTGTGGGTGTGGTTGTTGCTGTTGATGATAATGGTCTTGTGGTTGCTTCTGATGGTATTTCTGACCTTCCTTTTCCGGTTTATTTGAGGTGGATCTATAAGGATTCAAGTCAGTAGCTGGCGATGGTATACCGTCTGGAAGTGATCTCGCAGGAGATATAGGCACTGCATTGGGTGCATGAGAAGAATTGCCATCAGGTGTAATTGGCAAATCGGGCAATCGTATGGAGGGTGATTTTGACTTAGTTGGATCAACCTGAGGAATTCCCAGTGGTCTTTGTGCATTATGAATCTTTCTTATGTCCTTATAAACGTGGACCTTGGAATCAATTCTATTTGGCCCGCGCAACCTTTGAGGTAGTCTGGGTAGGTGGTGGCCAGTAGGACTATTCTCTCTTCTATAGTTGGACCATCCAGTCCTTTCCATGTTGGAGACGAAATCCGCTGGTAAATCATTGTAATCCATATCAATAAGTTCATCATTTATATTTGACCCATTCTTGTAGTCTGCATCACTTTCTTCATCTTTAATTATAAGACTCTCTCGTACCATGTGATTGTTTAACCTATTCCTGAGCAAAATCTTTCTCGATTTTGCACGGCCAAGCACTCCCGAATTTTGATTTATCTGACTATCACCGGCCTGTGCGTCATGTTCAACCAAAGATGCTATAGACGTACTATTTGCAAGATGATCCTCCTTTTCTTCCGAGTCTGCATGATATGCTTCTTTCTCAATCTTCGAGATACCGATAGATCTAGTGGAAAGAGATCTCGCCAAAGTGACAGCGTCATCGTCATCCAAACCAGCACGCCTGGAGAGTTTTTCAAGTTGGAAAGTGAGTTCTTTCAATGAGGGCTTTCGACTCTCGTTATTTTCCTTATTATGTTCAGATGTGTCAGCATAATTGTCTCTAACATCATCATGTTGATCATTCTTCAATTTTCTTAAGTTCATTGAATCGTCTCTTTCCTTCTTTTTTTGATCCACTTTGACTTTGATATGCTTTTTGAAATTTTCAGGTGATATTTTAGGATGTGCAGTCGCAGGGACCCACATAACGTCAGAGTCATTGAACATACTGTCCTGGTCCAGATCAACAAAATCGACGTTCTCATCATTGAATTCAAGATCCATTGAGCTTGATTCGGGAATAAGAGTACGACTCCTTAAAGATCTATTCTTTGATATATTGGTATCATCGATTGCATCATCAAAGCGTTCATCGTCATTCTCGCTATCATCATGTTGATCTTCATTTCTGTGAAATCTGATAGATTCCAATGAGTCCACCGAATCAATTGAATGGATCGAAATTGAATCGACAGACTCGAGAGAACGTGTGATTGAGTGTTTTGATAGTTTCGATTTTGTTCTTTTCAAATTCTTATCAATAGAATTCTGATATTGTGGCTGATTCGAGTCATGTATCCCCATAAAGGCGGAATCCTCATTATAATAGTTTTCTGAATTTGGTAATGGTAAATCGGGATCAAAATTGAGACTGTTACCTATCGATAGACGCTTTAAACGCTTGACAGCCTTGATTTCCTGTTCGACAGCCTCAGAGGCAGCTTTGAAGTCATCCTGTGACATTACGGCCTTCTTTGGAGACGTTCTTTTCACCTCAGTAGATGCAGGCGCTTGTTCAAAGTCCATTTGTGGTCTGTATGTGCGCCCGGCGTGCTTTTCGGAGTGGAACTGCATGTTTTTTCCGTGTCCAACGGGAGGAGCTGTGGTTCTGTGGGGGCCCCCTCAACCCTGACGTGGTTATGCTTTAAGCTGTTTTGGTGTCCTGCGCCTTGAGACTTTGAGCTGGCAACTGTTTCCGCACTGGGAATCAAATTTCACGCAACCGCGTTGCGACGCGTCGGCCGTCGGCACTCCACGCTTCAATTTAAACCTGAAATTTGATGTGACTGTGACTGATCTCCATCCGGCGGAGAGACAGGCCATCTCAATATCAGGAGTTGTTCCGTTACCGCAGTGGTTCCTTCTGTGGCACAAAACCGACCATTCCCTTCTCAGAAAGAGGAAAGGTACCCGCAAACGCACTCACAGCAATCATTGCATACCCAGCAAATAGAATGACTAAAGATTTCATCATTAAGGTCCCGGCATCGTCTGCTAATATTGGCCCCGGATTCGACGTTCTGGGTATTGGTCTTAATTTGTACCTGACTTTGTCCGTCTCCATCAACGAGGCTGCTCCTTCTGCTAAATCCGTTGAAGATCCATACAATGTTGAGTTATCTTACACTGGTGGTGCTGGCAATGATGGTGTTCCACTTCAATCAGATTTGAATTTGATAACAAAAACCGCCCTATACGTTTTACATGCTAACAAAATACGTTCTTTCCCAAAGGGTACAAAGATTGTGGTCAACAATCCAATTCCATTAGGGAGAGGTTTGGGATCTTCTGGTTCTGCCATTGTGGCAGGTGTGCTTTTGGCAAATGAAATCGGTGGTCTGGGATTTGATAAGAACAGATGTTTGGATTATTGTCTCATGATCGAACGTCATCCTGACAATATTACGGCCACTATGATGGGTGGCTTTGTAGGTTCCTTCCTTAGAAACCTGTCTGAGGAGGAACATGCTGCAGTGCATCAAGATCTGAACCTGATTCTTCCATCTCCTCAAACTTCATCTGATTTCGTTCCTTCAAATGCACCTTTGAACTTGGGTACCCACGTCAAATATCCTTGGAATCCAATGATCAAATGTATCGCCGTCATTCCACAATTCGAAGTGAAGACAGAAGACTCTCGTTCAGTGCTACCTTCCTCTTATGAAAAGAAGGATGTCATTTTCAACTTGCAAAGATTAGCAGTTCTCACCTCTGCTGTCGGTGACATGAAGCCAAATGCGCAAACAATTTACAATTCTATGCAAGACTCTTTACATCAACCATACAGAAAAGTGCTTATACCAGGATTAACGGAAATCTTATCGAGCTTTACACCTGAGTCCCACGAAGGCTTCATGGGTATCTGTTTGAGTGGTGCAGGTCCAACCATTTTGTGTTTAGCAACTAGAAACTTTGACCAAATTGCATCCGATATAATAGAACAGTTCAAGTCTCATGGTGTCACCTGCGAGTGGAAACTATTGGAGGTAGCGAATGAAGGTGCTGTCGTGGAACATGGTAGCAAACTTTGATTCGTTTGCATATATATATCCAGAAAGAGTCACGTTTGATCAAGTCCTGAATGACTAAAACCAATGACTTCATACCCCCCCCTGCTGGCTTATATGCCACTCGTTGTACATTATATAGGGATATCGTAGATACCGAACATTTGTTTCCCTTTTACCTTTTACCGCACCTTTCCATCTTTTACGTTATGCCTAGTAGTTAGTTGTAAGTATACAATATTTCGTCTATTGTTTATAGAGCCAAGCAACGAGTGCTATAATTTGTTTGCCCACGTACATCGAATGTAGTGAATCGTCTTTTAGATCTTTTGGTTCTCTTCCAGTCTCTATTTGAACTCACCTGCCTTACCTGCCATCAATAAGCCGACAATCAAACCGAATAAACCCAAGACACTACCGAAAATTTCAATAACCAAGATCTTGACGAATAATGAAGAGTCTGCTGCATCTGAAATTGCAGCTGTAGAACCAGTGACACCGACAGCAATACCACAGATCAAGTTACTAAAACCAACAGTTATACCGGCCCAGAATAAGGAATATCCAGTGTATAAGTTTTCAACAGTCAAAATGTTATCGACAGCATTGAGTTTCGATGAGAACACAATAGCCATGATCAATCCATAAATGGCCACAACTTCACAGAAAATAATGGAGATCAAGTTCTTAGTGGTAATACGTGGCGCCTTCACACCGGCACCAATGATTGATGAACCGGTGACGAAGATACCCCATGCAGCTCCAACAACGGAAAATCCAATGCATGAGACGATACCGAGATTTGCCCACATGTATGGGGAAACACCTTCAAGAAAAGCTCCAACATTAAAGGCCTCTCCTGATCCCGTGAAGAGCATATCTGTAAGAAAGAAGTCAATGAGGTCATGTATGTTAGTTAGTAACAGGTTCCTTTATCGTGTTGAGTTGGATCGTTTGGTGGATGTGCACTATCACGCTCTTGTAATCTTCAATTCCTCGTACGTACAGCCTCCAACAGTTAGAAGAGCCAGAGTTATGATCGATGAGTAGACCATAGACATTGCTTGATTCTGTGATGCGTGATTACCCTATTGGAAACCACCAGAGGTATATCTGCACACCAGACTTTGAATAGTACGGTACGTCTGTCGGAGGCTGCAACAAAAAGGCAGCACTTTCCCAAGATGCTGCTCACAGGCGTCGCGCCGGCTTGTCTCTTGCCGTTTATGCACTACAGCGCCTTTCTACTTTTTCTGTGAATTAGAGGGACTACAGCAACTACACAATGCTAATGTTGGACAGCATGACTAGATCATGAACATCTATTCCATATCTGCGTAGTCAGGGTTCTTCTTGAGAATGACGACACCTTCCAGGGACGTGGAGAAAGAAATGTATTCATCAGTTTCAAGCTCTGCCCGTTCACCATATCCTAACAACACCGGCGTAGAGTGAGTAACCCATCCGGTGATAGTCTTTGGCTTACCAGCTACACCGACTGTATCAACAGCTTGACCGACTCGCACGTTAACCTTGATAGGCTCTAGGTTTTCGTCAACCGTCACCAACATTCTAGGTTTAATAGCAGGTGTGAGATAGTACAGCAAGCTGGAGTTTTGACTCAAAATGAATGATTGTGGGTCTAACAGGGCAATGTTGACAGTCAAAAGAGCAGCAAGAGACACCTTCGACATACTCTGTTTGTCAATAGAGTATGGGTTCAACGTGAGGGTACCCTTACCTAAGTGAATCAAACCTTGTGAAACTCTAGACATGAACAATCCATTTTGATCGTTGATATAGTAGGATGCCAACTGTCTTAACAATTGGGCCAATCTAGCATTATTAGTTCCAGCACCAACTAAACCCATACCAAAAATAGCATTGTAGGCAACGTCTATGTCTAGATCATGAGAATATCTAGATAAAGTCTCAAAGACGTTCATTTGTGGGTTACTTGCGGAAACCAATCCCATAGCGAGTGGAACTGCTCTTTTTATAATAGGCTTTCCATAGTGCATCAAATGTTCAAAATGACGTATGGTCATCTCTTGTCCAATCTCTTCACCCATACAGATGAGAGCCAGTCCCAAGACAGAGAAGGCTTGATAGAGATCATCTTCCTCATCTTCATTGGTGGAGGCTTCATCCTTGGATTCATTTTCTACCTTACCTTCGGTCTTCTTCTCAGCAACCATAGGAACGCCATCAACAATGGCCTTCTTTGAATCAACTGGAACCTGTGCGGTTTCAACATTGTCTGTAGTATCGATAACCATTTCATCATCCACCAAACCTTCGGCCTTCTCTTCAGCATCAACTGCTTCTTCTTCTGCCTCTTCGTCTTCATCTTCATCCCCATCTTCTTCATCTGCATTATCGCTTGTCTTGGTCGTACAGTTTTGTAGCAATTCTTGCACTTGCAAAACGTTACCTGTACCTGCATAAGAACAAATCTTGATTAGGACCTTCAAGGATTTAGAGATTGGATGTTCAATGGCATCAATGGTATCTAATACATCATCAACTTGATCATATTTACCCATGTAGAGTAAACCAAGACCCAAACACATGAATCTGATCCATTTAGAAGTCAATTGATTGGCATCTTTATCCAACAAAGATTGTAAAATGGTATCTGTGATTTCACCATTACAAGTTCCGACAAAAGTGTGACCCAAAGTGAGAGCAGACAATGCCTGTATCTCAAGGGAGTAAGTAGAATCACTGACAATAGGTGCAAGCAAGTTCAAAACGTTCTCATTTTCACTACCGGCATATGCAATACCAAGACCCGTGATTGCAGAACTAACAACCAGTGCATCATCCTTCTCTCTATTATGGACAAATTCCTCTAATAGATAGTATGTAGATTCAACATCATCATGAACACCATTAGTGGAGATACCCATACCCAAGACAGCACCAGCCTTGAGCTTGACGTTTTCATTATACTGGAATTGATCCAGCTCTTGTAAACCATTTTCGGTATTCCACAAGTTGACAAGACCTAAAGAAGCAACAGTAGATAGCATACCCTCATCCTTAGTTTTGTAAACCCACTTTTCCTTGGATATGAGCTTTTCGTCACTGTAACCAGCATTTAAGAAACCATTGACAAATGCAGCAGCTAAATTTTGCTTTGCACTCTCCAATTTTGAAGAGGATGCGTAGAATGACGTTTCCAGATGAGACTTGTAAATGTCCTCAGGAACTTTTGGTGCCAACAAGTTGAGTTCAGTTACCAAGTACTTGAAGTATTTGTGAATGTGATTGTTGTTGATACATTGTTGAACTTCTTCATCTTCAACGGTGAGCACGTAATTTTGCTTTCCCAAGATGAATCCTAGTTGTTTCTGCACAGTGACATCATCAGTAGAATCAAAGACAGACTTCACGAGTGCTTCATCACCGAGTCTCATTGCTAATGTTAAAGCTTCAGGCAATTTGTTGTTTTCAAGGTAGATTGAGAAAGCGGTGTTTAAGAATGCCAAATCATCAGGTGGTGCTAATAATGGGACACATGCAATCATGTAGGTGCACACCCTCTTATAAGTATTTTTGTCAACATACTTGGACAATTTTTCAACTTCTTCAATCTCCAATAGTAAATCTACAGCTTCCGCTTCAGCATTGTGCTTTACGAAGTATGGTGCAATGATCTCTGCTAATTGAACAAGTGGTTCCTTTGGAATATCTGCGTCTAAATCTGCTTCATATTGTTCACCAATTTCCAGTGCTAAATGTCTCAAATACTCGTGACCCCATTCAGTCATGGATTCATCAACATAACTCATCAATCTGTATTTGAGGCACTGTCTGACGTATTCTTCGCCATCTTCCTCGGAATAAGTCATACCTAGAGCAGACAATACATCATAAAGTTGCTTCAACAAATCAGCATCTGTCCATGATTGATCTAATTGAACTAATGATGGGTAGAATGGTCTCAAGAACTTCAAAGGCTTTGGAACAGCAGTCATGGAGGAAGTGGATTCTCTGATGAATGTCTTCAAATGATCCAATGCTGGCTTATAAAGCTCAGTTTGATTGGAGAGGAGTCGTTCAACTAACATCTCCAACTGTTCTTTCAAATGTTGATCTTCCTCACTGAGCTCTTCCTCATTCTTCCCATCCTTACCCTTCTTGGCCTTTGAATCAACGACTTCAGTAGTTGTGGTGGAGGCGGTAGTTGTTGCCTTTTCAGCATCGGCTGCGCTAGCGTTGCCATTAGACTCCTTCTTTTCTGCCGGTGCCATTGTTGTATTGTCGAATGTGATTGGCGTAACGTTGTCTTGTAAACAGATCCAAATGCTCCGACGCCCTCAGCAAGTTCGTGTGCCCGACTCTTTTGCTTCGCCTTTCGTCTTTGCCACCTGCCGGCCTCAAATCTCAAATCTCAATCTCAAATTGTTGAAGCTTGAAACTTGAAGGGAAAAGCGAAACCTGAAATCTAACCTTCCGCAACAAATTTCCATTGGGCTTGATTTATCGCTTTAGTTATCGTTTATGGTACAAGTTACTGTTGATACATATTACAAGGACGTGGTTAGGTTCAAAGTTCCTCGGATAGAAGATCATTGATCACCCAGTTTAACTCATCGGGCGTGCCGATGTCCTTATCACGAAGAGCTAAGTTGATTTTCGGCACGGATTCGTCAGGATGTGAACTATGTTCATGCTCAGGCTTTTCTTTGGGATTCAAGAGGAAGGAAACGTCTGTAAATTTGTTCGGTATGACATAGCTATCCAGACCATTGTAATTCGAATTCAGAACTACCTTCTCCTCTCCATCAGAGATGCCCATCCCACTAATGCTGCTTACAGTGCCTGCATTCCCTATAGAAGTGGATGCCAAGCCCCCATTACCCACAACTCCACCACAGTTCACAAGCTCTTGGTATACCAGTTCATAATCGTCATCATTCTTGAGTTTCCCATTGATGAGGTAATCTATCGTTCCATAAGGCTGTACCATATGTGGGGTTTGTGTGAATGAATCGAGAACGTCCTCGGTCGTTATCGTGATTTTCCTTCGCTTTCCATCGTTACCATCACCAAGTCCATTTGCACTTATATCACGAGCGCTTCCCACCGGTCTCAACGAAGACCTAGAGTCGTAGGATGCAACCTTTGCACTTATCTCATCATCGTTTTCTTCATATGCCCGTTTCTTGTTACTTTCTTCCTCCTTTTTCACTTTTACATTGTCAATAATGTTGGAAACGATGGATTTCAAATGACTTCGTAGACCCAGATAGAGGACATCGACAGCCTTCATGGATACACCACCCAAAAGACCGTGCTCTCTGGCAAGTCCTAACATTATATCTCTCATTCTTTTCCTCTCCGGCAATTCATAACTTTCTGTACTCAATGGTTCGTTAATCATATCCAAGATATCGTTAACGGATATCCATGTCATTTCCAATTGATTTGCCTTGCTATTATTGATATTGCTGTTTGTAACAGATTTCGGAGATCCGTTCACGTCAGTGGCCTTTCCGGAGTTTTCCTGCTGTTGCTGTTGCTGCCGTTGCTGCTCTTGTTGTTGCTGTTGCTGCTGCTGCTGCTGCTCAGAGTTATTATTTTGATTTGTCACTATAGGAACTCTTGGGACCATCGATTGTCGGCTTAAAATCATAACATTTGAGATGAGTCCCTTCTTTCCAGAATCCTTGGTAATACCCTTAAGCCGTACTCGTTCACGTACAGATAAGGAAAGTATATCCTTCTTTAAATTCTCATATTGTGAAGATTTATTACCAATCTTCCTCTTCTTGGTCGCGTTACCAAAAACGCTGGAAGATATTCCATCCAAAGGTTCCTCTTTATAACAGTTTGCAAGCATGGACATGAGTAACTTATTATGCATACATCTAGTTTCTTTATTACTCAGAACAGGTGCAATTTGATCCATCAATTCATCTCTCGAAAGTTTTCCAACAATGAATAGAGATACTGCAATCTGATAAGAATCCCAACTTTCCTTCAATATCTTCTGAAACCTGGAAACAAAGTCACTGATTTCTAATCTTTTTAAGGAAAAGATCGTGTTAGAAGTTTGTATAGCGCCATTGACCTTCTTTTCTCGCTTGGTATTGGTATTGGTATCAACATTGGAATTGGTTTCACTAATTCCCACATTTAAGTTTGAGCTGTTCGGGTTTGTAATGACAGTGCTGGGGCTGCTCAAAGTCGCAGCTGGCCCTTCTATGCTGCGAGTTGCAGACTGCGGCGTGGCAAGCATGCTTGCACTATAGTTCTATGCTAGTGGGTATCGCTGCACGGTCTATTCGCTGACAATAGACCACTACGCGTAGAGTTGAAACCTAACCGCAGCGTGTGGTGCATGTAAGTTGACAGAGAAGAGTCTCGAGAGCCTAAAGAGAAGAGAAGACAGTAGAGAGAGCAGTAGCTACTTAGTGGCGCAGTACCTGGTCACGTGACTAGCAGGGGCGCAGCAGAACGGCCGTGGAAAGTGGAAAGAAACTAAAAATAGCGACGGCGCAGCCCCGTTTGCAAGAGCGCCGTGTTGAACTGATCCAGCAGTGAAGTAAGCGTCTTGACAGGCGTTTAGTATATTTCAAGCTCGTTTTCCAACTATTCAGTCGTTTCACAGATATCTAGCACATCCAGGCAAGTGCCAGCAATATTGAGAATACACCCAACCAACCAAAAATGTCTAGCGCTGTTGGATCCTTCAACCCAAACATGTATCATGTTTTCAATGTCTTCAATCAGAAATTCATTGTTGATAAACGTTTCGAACTTATCAGAGGCCTAGGTCAGGGTGCCTACGGTGTCGTTTGCTCTGCCAAATGTACAGAAACAGAAGAGGGCGAAGACAAAGTTGCCATTAAGAAAGTTACCAATATTTTTAGAAAGAAGATCCTATGTAAGCGTGCATTAAGAGAGATTAAATTGTTAGCACATTTCAGAGGTCATAAAAACATCATCTTCTTATGCGATCTTGATATTATACCTGATATGAATGGTAACTTTGACGAGATATTCCTCTATGAAGAATTGATGGAATGCGATTTGCATCAGATCATCAGATCCAAGCAACCTTTGACTGACTCACATTATCAGTCATTCGTATACCAAATTCTATGTGGTTTGAAATACATTCATTCTGCAGACGTTTTGCATAGAGATTTGAAGCCAGGAAACCTTTTGGTGAATGCTGATTGTGAGTTGAAGATTTGTGATTTCGGATTAGCAAGAGGTTACTCCAGTGATCCAGAAAAGAACCAGGGATTCTTGACTGAATATGTTGCAACGAGATGGTATAGAGCTCCTGAGATTATTCTTTCCTTCCAAGGTTACACGAAGGCCATTGACATGTGGTCTGTTGGTTGTATTTTAGCAGAATTACTCGGAGGTCAGACAATTTTCAAAGGTAAAGATTATGTTGACCAATTAAATGAAATCTTGAGAATCTTGGGTACCCCAGATGAAGAAACGCTCAATACGATCAAATCCACTAGAGCTCAGGCATATATTCGTTCACTTCCATATATGGAGAAAGTGCCATTTGAATCACTCTATCCAAATGCTGAACCAATGGCTATCGACTTACTGGACAAACTGCTCACTCTAGAGCCAAACAATCGTATAACGGTCGACGAAGCTTTGGAACATCCATACTTAGAGGTATGGCACGATCCATTAGATGAGCCAAGCTGTCCTAAGAAGTTTGATTTCCAATTCGAAGCTGTCGATGAACTTGGCGCTATGCGTGATATGATTGTACATGAAGTTCGTGCTTTCAGAGATTTTGTACGTCGTCCATACAATGGAGAAGAAGAGATTTTTGATTCTTCAAAGTTCTCCTATCCACAACAAAATCAAGTTCAGATACATGATCAAAACAATCAATATGTGCAGCAAAAACAGGAAATGCATCAAAACTTTCAAAATGAACAGCAAGAACAGTACCACCACCACCAACAACAACAACAACAACAACAACAACAACAACAACAACAACAACAACAACAACAACAACAACAACAGCAACAACTACAGCTCCAACAACAATTGCAGATGCAAATACAACAACAGCAAATGCAACAACAGCAACAGCAACAGCATCAGCAAAGCGCAATGCCCACGTTGATGACCCCAACTGGTTCCCTGCAATATCCAGATCAAGATATCCCACCACACCCTCAGGAGATGATCTTTGGAGACAGCACAGGGGAAGACCTTGAACAAGAACTTGCATACGGGCTGGATGGGTTCAGCTATCAGTAGGAACGTTTTAAACTGTGAACCAGTATTATTAGTTTATGCGTATTATGTAATGTATTTAATAAGGAAGGAGAACGTATGAATAGCATTATTCGTGTATAAAGGGTTCATGTCCGTGTCAATCTCAACCGTATAAATTGATGAAAATATCTTCATCTTCGTTATTGAGGTCGCTCATGCTTCTGAAGTTATGGAGGTTCTCAAATTCCCCATCAAAGGCCCTCTTCAACCAGGTGAAAAGCCTATCATAGACAATGATCCCTGCATTATGCCAGCGAATACTGTGATCACTATCTGGGAAGACAAACATATCGTAATTTTCAATGCCTGCGAGATCGAATGAGTCAACGAGTTGTAAACTATTTTGAAAATGAACATTATCGTCACCAGTACCGTGCATCAATAGGAATCTTGTCACGTTCTTGAAACCTTCAAAATCATGAACTCTACTCTGGTTGTACCCATCAGGATTTTGTTGCGGAGTGTGCATATACCTTTCAGTGTAGACGGAGTCGTATAAGTTCCAAGAAGTAACGGGAGCAACTGACATTCCATACTTGAAAACCTCACCTTGATCGTGTTCCAAAGTCTTCAAGGTCATGTAACCACCGTAAGACCAACCCCAAATAGCAGTGCGTTCACTATCGATATACCCCTTAGAAATCCAATGCTTTGCAGCTGCAACTTGATCAAGTACTTCATGAGTACCCAAGTTGTCACGGACAACATTACGGAATGTCTTGCCCTTAAATCCTGTACCTCTACCATCAACTGTCACAACAACTGCATCAAGCTCTGCAGCAATGATGGATGAAAATGAAACTGCAAACTGTTTAGTGACAAGTTGGGAGCCTGGGCCACCATAAACAAAGAATAGAAGTGGGTACTTCTTTTCAGGATTGAAATTTAATGGTAATGATTCTTTGTAATTGACAATTAGATTCTCTTCTAACGTCACATTCCCAAAAATGGTTTCTGGAAGGTCATAGACCGCCAAAATATCTTCTAAATTCTCATTAGAGGTGAATTCTGTAGTTGCATGTTCATGCAAATCTAAGAGTTGTTGATATGGAACATCTGGACCAGTATAAGATAATAGCAAATATCTAGAACCAATTGAAAATGATGCATCAAACCAAGCATCCACACTGATATCAGTTACATTTTCTCTATTGGTGCCATCGATATTGACAGAATAGACATGTCTCTCAATGCTCGATTTTTCAGTAGAAACATAGTATACTTTCTCAGTGACGAAATCAAAAGCTGCTGCACCGCCAACAACTTCCCAGTCACCAGATGTCAGCAATGCCTTTGGTTCTGATGCTTCTGGGGGCGAGAAGTAGGCAATATGATCATAGCCATCAACATTGATCATGTCAATATAACCATCTTGTTCCCTTGTTTCTGATTTTGGAATATAAATGGTGTTATGCGTAATTTCAAACCATGACTTATCGTTTCTGCCATCTTCAAATCTTGCAACAAGAGAAGTGATCTCTTGACTGCTAGAAGGACATGAAACAATAAAAATTTTGAGAACATCAGACTCTCTGTTTGTGACTCTGAGAAGAACTTGCTCATTGCCGACCCAAATCACTTCAGTAATGAGTCTATTCAAATTGTCTATGTCTGCATCATTATAGAAGGGATCATTCCCATCCAACTGTTTCATAGTTTCGTTGGCAAAGTCATAGACAACTATGTCAACAACTGGGTTTGGGAATCCAGCCTTTGGATATTTAATTTCTTCAACAAGCGGGTATGAGGATCTGTGGTTAGCATCCTCTTTGACAAAATATGGAATTGGGTAAGTTGGGACCTCCGTGTCATTTGAACGCAAAATGAGTAAGTGATTGGAGTCAGGAGACCACCAAAGAGCGGAATCGCCCTCAAAAACCTCTTCCTCGTAAACCCAGTCCGGTTTACCATTAAAGAGTTGAGGACCACCATCAGAGGTAATTTGTTTGGTGACTGGATTCGTGAAGTCCGAGATATCAGTGATATACACATTGTTATTCAACACAAAAGAGACCTTCTTGGAATCAGGGGATATAATTGCTAGAGCGATGTTCTCATTTTCTGCGATATTTTCAATATACAATGGCTTCGTTTCTTTCGTTTCGGTGTTGAAAAGAAAATATGTTGCAAAATAAGAATGTCTCCAATTGTGAACTTTGTTACATGTGAGAAGAGCAATCTTCAGATCATTGCTGAACTTAACGGATTCAACATCGTAGGTTTTACTTTTGTACTCCACTTCCGTTCCAGAATCGTATAACACAGTGGAGCTATTTTCATTTCTCAAGCTTTTTAGATAATACTTCCCATCTTCAATGACGACGTAATCACCAGAATCATCAGTCAGAGATGTGGAAGTTTGAATCCATTGAATTTCTTTACTCACTGCATTGAATGTACCATTCCTGACAGCTTGAAATGTCAATGGAATTTTGGCTGATGTACTAAGGGTTCCAGAATCTAATTTTAACTGCGGCAGTTCTTCATCATTGTGGATGTAAGTCAATTGCTGGTGTTTGTATTGAATGTGATTCACATATAGACTGTTCACTTGTGAAATCAGTAAGCTGGTTCCATATATGAGGATAATGGACACCAGAGAGATGTATTTCCAAGCTGCTAATGAGCCTTTCTGTGGCTGATGGACAACATCCTTCTCAAAGCCGTGCAAAGCGTTCATGCTGGAAGGTGCAAAAGCAGATGTTTGCTTTGGCTAATCTATTTACCTATGCACTAGCAGCTAATAAAGCAAAGTCGTTCGGCAAAGCAAGGTCTATATTTGGCCGGCAACTACATCGTCAGAAACAGGAAGCCAGTATCGGATATGAAAAAGAAAAGCAGAGCCAAAAAGCAACACGATATCCTGGTCCCCGGGGGAAGAGCCGAGAGCCGGGACGTCCGTCCCGTTGCAGGGCTGTCATCGCCGTTTGCGGACAAATTTAATTACGTATGCCGGCCAAATGCGGCAGAAGCATTATCGCATTGGGCTTATCTGGGACACTTAACACTTAACACTTAATACTTTATTACGTAACACAACTACGCTGCGATGGCTATAAAGTACAGGGGTCGATGATTCATGGCTTCTGGACGGTAACGGTCTCTGCATTCTTCTTGGCACTGTTAACAATCGCATCAACAATGGCGAGGTGGTGGAAGGCGACTTCTGGCCAGCAAGTTACAGCGCCCTTCTCCCCGTTGAGCTCTCTACCGACTCTCTCAAATTCTTCTGACGTACTCCAGTTTTCGTCGGCGATCTTAACTTCTTCTTCAGTCTTCTCATCATCAGCAGTATTACCACCGGTACGCACAACAAATCTGTCGCCCGTCTTTGGTGAGAAATCGTAATAGATGCTACCGTTGTCACCCAAAATTTCAAAGTATCCATGCTTTGGCTTGTTGCCAAATGCACTACCGTAGTTGAAAGAGCCGATCACACCAGACTCCATCTTGCACAATGCCCAGCAAACATCAACGTCACCACTTTGAGGTCTCACCTGGGTTGTTCTAGCGTTCAAGGATTCAACATTTCCTAACACGGAGGTAAGTAATGCCAATTGATGGACACCACCATCACTCAAGAACCCACCGATGTGTTCAGGATGTTGACGCCAAGACGTTGTCAAATACTGATTGTTGAAATTGAAAGAACCAGTGGAATGGTAGTTGAAACCTACAACGTTACCAATTTTAGACATTGCCTTTTGTAGCTCCGTGACAGCCTTCAAATACACCCAGTGTTCATTGACAGCAATAAAAATATCTGGATTTTCCTTAGAGATCTTTACAATTTCACGAGCTTGAGAGAGAGTAGCAGCAATTGGTTTCTCAATGACAATATTCTTCTTGTATTTCACAGCCTTCGTAATAATGTCAACGTTGAATTGGACAGGTAACAAAGCGTCAATCAAATCGACTTCAGGATCTTCAAAGGCGTCATCAAGCTGTTGGTAGACCTTCAATGGAGTTTCTGCCTTCTTGGCGAATTCTTCCGCTTTGGATATAGTACGATTGTAGCATGCGTAAGGCTTAAAGTATTTAGACTTTGTTAATGTTGGTAGATGGGACTTGGTAGCGAAGATACCAGTACCAATGATTGCGACGTTGATTTGCTTCTTCTCTGAACTCATTGTATTGTGTTGTTCTGTATTAGTTGTAGTTGATCTTCAGGCTCTACGTGAACTAGGGGACAACTAATCCAGGCTGCAATCGGTTCTTCCCCAGAAGGGTGGCGGTGCCCCAGCTTTTTATAGATATCATGACCTGAGTTATTCCGGGCCCCGAGATTTTCCAGGACACCTAATGTAGCAATTGGCAGCGAGTTTACGCGGAGCGGAGGATATGGAATATGGAGCTCTAGCCTCCGTCTCGCGAACTCCGTCGCGGCTGCCGAAAACGGAAAAAACACCGAGAAAGAGGCCGACGCGTCGATATTCCTAGGGTGTTGCCAGCTGTCTGGGAATTTCCATCATGGATCTTGCATTTTTCATGTCTGGTGAAGCGCTAATGAGTTGGAGGTAATGGTGGTGGAGAGGGCATCCGGGGACGAAGAAAGGATAAAGCCAGGTCGTTTGGAGAATACAAGCAAAGCTGCATTCATAAACACAATGAACTCTATTAAAGCAGCAAACCAAGTTCTACAGAGAACCAGCGAGTATCTTGGGTCCGGCCTGGTGTCAACTCAACCAGCTTGGTATAAGGCATTAGCTTTCAACTCTCCAAAACTCGCATTCAATAAGAAGATCCGTATGGAAACTTTGGAGAAGACGAAAGCAGAAGAAGTCAGCTCTTTAAAGGATATTGACGAGAAGCTCTCGAATGGATTTTATGTTACTAGACTGAAAGCATCAAAGAAGGCCGACGTCAAAAGTCTACTAGCTTCCCAGAAACTACGTTTTCTCGAAGACGATCTACGTCAACTTTTTTACAAGCAACACCCATGGGAACTTGCAGATCCAAAACTATTGATTGAGAACGAAGCTAACTTAGGTAACAGAAACTGCGATTGGAGTCATATGAGACAGTATGGTAAGAAACTTGACGGTGAAAGTGTCGTGCAAAGAACTCTTTTCCTCAAAGAGAATAGTGATATGTCCCTAATTGAAGCTTACGAAGAAGCAAAATACGAATATTATAGACTTAAGATCCAAGACGAGACGGAGATGAACATTGCCAGAGAAGAGAGTGAAATGTTTGGTGCAATTTACCCACAAACAATGATCGAACAAGGTTTCGAGAAGGAATCTGAGGTCTTGCAGAAGTGGGCAGCAGATGCTGTCAAACAGACTGATATTATGAGTGCTAAGACCAGCAATAAGGACTCTAGTGCTACAGCTTCTGCTGACATCAATGCTACAACAGAACAATCTTTGTCAGAAGACGAGATCTTTGCAAGTCTTGGTAACTGATTCATCTCCTCCTCTTATAGAATTCAATGCACCAGCTAGCATTGTCCCTTGTTTATAGTGCGTAAACTTAAAGAGTCGCATCGGTGTTCTCTTTAATTGTTCTCTGTTTCCCGTCTTACAGAAGTTTGTATTGTTTCTTGATTTACCTATTTGGTTATATACATGCGATAAATTGTTTACCAGAGTGCAGGCCAGCTCAAACCCATTTCGGCTGTTCCAGCTTTCTTCTTTCCAATCTCTTCTTGTACTTACGGCCTCTGTATTTGATCAGAACGTTATCAGCCTCTGCAAGAGCATCTTCAATCCTTTGCTTTCTTTCAGCATATGTTCTCTCCCACTTGTGTCCCTTAGGATACAAGACACCCTTCAATATTGGAGATGCAGCTTGCTTTTCAGCAAAGAACTTCTTGCCATTTGCAAGTGGTGGCAGAAGATCTGCAATACCAAATTTATATGCTAGTTTGAAAAGGTCACTCTGACGACGCATACTGTAAAGAGGTTCATGAGTACGTCCAGTCACTGCGTGACGGTTTGGCAAAAATGGGTTTGCATCTTCCGCAGTTGTCAAGGTTGGTTGGTCTGCGTACTTCTTGACTGGAGCGGGTGGGAATTTCGTAAAGAAATTTTGAAGTTTCGTTGGAAGCTTCGCAAATGCCTCAGCAGGCGACGTCACGTTGAAAAGTCTAGAAGCAGACATTGTTATGGATTTTGCTTGATCCCTGGAACCGAATGTTGTAACGCTGTCAATTCCCTACAACGTTATCTCTGAATTTCAACCAACCTTGAAATGTCGTTCCTGCTTGGATCGTGATTTCCAATTTTCATGTTGAGCGCACGCTTTGAAAAAATGACATAAATGCGAAATTTAAGAGCTGGTGCACGGATTAGCAGTGTACACTTAGACTGAGGTTGGCAGAAGCGCTTAGGGGGCCTCTTGCAACTGATTTTCAACAGCAACTGAATTATCGCAGCTGACTTAGATTTTGCACAGCCTATACCCTTTACCTGGTTCTTCCTATAGGTTTGGAGGCACTAGGGTTAGTGACTCACTATAGCGCGGTTATTTATTGAAAATTACCAAATCGGGTAATTCAGTCAGAGCGCTTAGCGATCGTTAAACTTCAAACAGTTTTCATTCGACGCTCAATAAATTTGGCCGTCAAAATCTGAATCCACTTTTCTACCGGAACATCCTTTTTTCCCTGGTTTTACAAATTATTAGGAAAAAAAAGCATCCAACCGACTACTATCGCTATGCTCAGATTTACGAAGCTCTCTAAAGCTGCATCTACAATTCCAAAGAGATTTGTCTCCACTTCTGAATACCTTACTTCCCACACGCCATATGCAGTGACCACATACTCTCGCCCGGAATTTGTCTTAACATCTGCAAAAGGTTCATATCTTTATGATTTAGATCAAAAGAAGTACATAGATTTTACTTCTGGTATTGCAGTTGTTTCTCTCGGCCATTCTGACCCTGAGATTGCTCAAATCATGTTTGACCAGGCTTCAACATTGATGCACAGTTCCAACTTATATCACAACCCATGGACTCTAGAACTCAGTAAGCAGTTAGTTGAGAAGACCAAACAATTTGATGGTATGCACAATGCATCTCGTGTTTTCCTTTGTAACTCTGGTACTGAAGCTAATGAGGCTGCTTTGAAATTTGCAAGAAAGCACGGTAAGTCAATCTCTGAGACTAAAACTGAATTCATCACTTTCAAGACATCTTTCCACGGTAGAACTATGGGCGCTTTGAGTGTTACTCCAAATCCCAAATATCAAGCACCTTTCTCTCCATTGATTCCAGGCGTTCACGTTGCAACTCCAAATGATATTGAGTCCGTGAAAGCGTTGATCAATGAAAATACCTGTGGTGTCATTATCGAACCTGTTCAAGGTGAGGGTGGTGTCCATCCTATGGATGTTGACTTCTTGGTACAGCTAAAGAAGCTATGTAAAGACAACAAAGCCGTCTTAATCTATGACGAAATCCAATGTGGTATGGGTAGAACTGGTACTCTTTGGGCTCACTCTAAATTACCAAAAGAAGCACATCCAGATATTTTGACCATGGCGAAAGCATTAGGAAATGGCTTTCCTATCGGAGCAACAATGATTACTGAAGATGTCGAGGAAGTGTTGAAGGTTGGTGATCACGGAACAACTTTTGGAGGTAATCCACTTGGTTCTAGAATCGGATGTAACGTTCTTGGAAGAATTGCAGATGAAGGATTCTTAGCAAATGTTAATGCAAAGAGTGAATTTTTGAAGAAACAATTGACCAAGCTTCAAGAAAAGTTCCCAGATCAAATTGTGGAAGTTAGAGGACAGGGTTTGATACTCGGTCTGGAATGTAAGGAAGATCCATCCAAAATAGTGGAGAAAGCAAGAGAGTTGGGATTGCTCATTATAACTGCCGGTGGTAATGTTATCAGATTTGTGCCACCTCTTACTATCGAGGAAGATGCTTTAGAAGAAGGTGTGAATATTTTGACCAAGGCCTTTGAAGAAGTCGTTACAAAATAGCTATACGATGCTTTTTAATGTTTACAATTTTTGAGCATAAATTAATCGTTGATATAAAATTCGATACAAATAGTAAACTTATAGAGTATGCATGCAGTTCTCAGATTAGTTCAATTTTTCATTTATTCCAAATTCTATTGCCGAAAATCTCAAAGCTCTCTGAGGCAGATGCACTTGAGCCATCTACCTTCAATGCAATATAAAAGCCACTCATCAAAACCAGATAAAGGAAAATCAGGATAGATCCTTTGAAATAATTACTTTTCCCTTCAGTGTAAATGTAAGTGAATAAATAAACACCAAACAAGGAGGCAATGAAATCCCAGTGTGGTAAAATGAGAGGGAAGATTTTATCAACACCAATGTTCAAGACTTCCTTCACCTTTTTGTTGTTGAACACCTCATATGGGCTGTTAGCAACACTGTTGACAAGAGTTGAGGCAAGGTCATCAGTTTCGTGGTAAGATGACAACCCCAAAAATCCCGATAATCTAGGAATTTTAGTCCATTGATTATTTATCAACATCTGTATACCGTTAACATCGTCGGTGTAATGACTGAAGTTCCAAACAGAATACAACACAACAATTGGTATTTGTAGAAGGCAAACTTGTAATGCGTAGGCACTTCCAATTTCCATACTAAGGGCCACATTACCATGCATTGCAAATGAAAAGGCATTAACAAATTCAGTCGTGTTCGGAACCAAAGCAAAAATAGTCAAGCCAAGGAATTTCGGATCAATGGCAATATATTTCAAAACATCATCGACACAGTCCACTAAGATCTCAGCAATAATTGCATACAACAATGTTGCACAAAGTAATATAGTTGTAGATTTGGTACGTGACCAGTTAGGAGCATCGTGTCCACCTGAAGAAGGCTCCATCTGCTGTTGCTGCTGCTGCTGCTGTTGTTGCTGCTGTTGTTGTTCTTGTTGCTTTTGTGCCTGTTGTAAAGCTGCCTGTTTGCCATCAATGTTTCCGTTCAAGTTTAGTTTGGAAGGCCTTCCAGTAGAAGCTACGTGAGGCGGTGCTGCCTGTTGATCACTCAAAGTAAAAGAGTTAATACTTTGAATTTCCTGGTTTGCTTGAGAAGATAAGCTTGGAGTAGCATCTGACTTTTTCTCCTTGGCGTTGGACGACGTATTGACTGGAGTAGACCAAATCAGGGCTGCATGTGTCTTTAATGTGAAAAGAAGACAAATACAGTAGACCAAAAACAAACTTAATGCACAAATGACAGTAAATGGTCTCAAGTAGTTGATATAGAGCGGATCAATCACCACAGAGGTTTGGTAGTAATGACAATTTCTGCAGTCTTCACCAATGGAGATATCACATGCTGTACATTTCACTTTGTACTCACCGTAGATCTGGTATAAAATGGTAGGCGATAACATCACTATGATGGCATAAAGTAACATTGTGGAAGAGACACCTGCACTGGCTGGATTATATCTCTGTGTTTTTCTTCTGATAGCACCAAAACACATTGAGCCACCCGGTAAAAGCAACACACCACCAAGAATTGATCCAATCAAAGAACCCTCCACGAGTTTAGCCTTAGACTGATCAAGAGCAATACAATATAAGTAAACCTCAACGATGGTGGAGAAAAATGCATTGATGACAGCACCCAATCCCATAGAAGTTTGTGCAGAGATGGACGCCACAGCTTGACCAATAAAATATGCAAGGGGAATAATAGAAATCAAACACAACAGGAAAATAAAGTTAGAGTCGACAAGAAAGCTGTCCCATCCTAGACTTTTCTTGAACATGTAAAAGTCAAGAATTGTGAAAATAACCAAAAAATTTAAGTTGATAAAGAAGATGTTAGTACCATCCACCGTGTACTTGTAATAGTGAAGCCCAAAAGATCTATATGTTAAGATCAAGAAGGATTCGTTCTTCCGACTGGATGGATTAGTTGCGTATTGGCTTTCATAGTATTCTTCATTTTCAAATGATAAGGCAAGCGGATGGCGTCTAATGTGACTAGCCATGATCGTCAAGACTTTGCTTATTGGAATGCAAAAAATGGACATCCAAGCCACAGAGGCAATAACGAGACCTACAGGGGCCAAAATGGTGTAATATGTCAAGTAGAATATCACTCTACCCAAATTCCAGTCTCCTCTACCAAAGAACCTCTTCTTGTAGAATGTGACGTTATGTTCCTCATCATCGCTTTCTGAAGTTCGCTTTGGCAAGTCATGAGAATTACTCCTTAGGTCATGGCCTTCGTCTCTTGCTGTGTGGTCATTATTGCCACTCGAAGTCCCCATCATTGGCGATGGAATCGATTGGTTCTCACCAGTGGTGATATTGTTATTGCTGTTGTTATATGTAGAAGAGAAAAATAATTTACCCTGATTTTCTGTTCTCCATCTGGCAAATTCATCCATAGAGCTACCAACATTTGCATCCTCTTGAATATAATTCTTATCCGTCTTCAGGATGACAATCTTACCAAATGGGAATAAAACATAATGTGCTAAGCTGTAATAGAATTTTGCATATTTGATAGAGTCATTCTTCTTGGGATCAAAAAATATTGCAGAAAGATAAGTTATAGTTCCAAGGATATAGCACATAATGAATAATAACAAACCACAAGTGAGGGTCCAAATGATGTTAAAGAAGCGCACAGAGTAACTGATACCCGGCTTAATACCGGGAGTAGCATGGACGTCTAATTCGGCTTCTTTTTGAACACTTCTGTCTTTCTTGTAAATGGCTGGTTTCCAAATTCTAATACCAAAGGGATGGGTTTCATTAATGGCAACTTGTCTTTCTTTCAACGTGAAAGATTCATTAGAGTGTATGGATGAGTTATCGTCCATTTCATCCTCCAATGGTTGTTCATGTACATTCATGATATCTTGAGAGTCGTCAAAATTGACATCTCCACTGTGTCCTTGAAATTGAGATTGGTTGTGATGTAATGAATCAACTTCAAGTTCTTTCAAATCCCTCAAGTTTCTAGACGCCTGTTGTAAATTGAGGATTGTCTCTCCCTCAACTTCTTTCCTCTTCTCAGCAAGTGAAATATTTCGGTTGGACAATGTTGGATCTGAATGTAGAGTACTTGGTGTGTTGAGTGCACTTGAGCCTGAGATAACGTTAGTTAGTGGCTTGAATCTTTGTCTCAACGCATCATTGTAACCTTCTAAATACTCCCTAGTGAGATCTTCTTCAATCTCATCCTCATTGTCATCCACAGAGAAGATATACTTAGCAGATGGCTGCTTGCGCAAGTAAGGTTTAGGTTTACCAGGTACCAAGGCGTTTGTAGATTGTTGTTGTTGTTGTTGTTGTTGTTGTTGATGAGAGGATGCTGATATTTGGGGGTTCAATTGCGGTGATTCGGCAACTATCAGTGGAGACGCAGCAGTTGTTGATGTATTTGAGAGGTTCACAGCGTTTTGGTTCTTGTCTCTCAATAAGACGTATTGCCTGTGATGGATATTAGAGTTGGATGATGTACTGTGTTGACGAGCAATTGTGTGGTTCATTGGTAGTGGAGACCGTATAGACCTGGTTGACTGCTTCTTCTCAATTACAGGCCTGCTAGAGGTACTGCCGATGTTGTTGCTACTCAAATTAGCGGTATAGCTGTTATTGATAACGGTATTTGTGGAGCTGGTTGAATTGGTTGAACCTATCGAGTCGGGCTGTTTGAAAACATCGTGTCCGATATCGTTCTCCGAGTCCCCGTCTTGTGGCATGGTTAGAGATCTACCAGTTGGCTCGGTTCCAACGAGACTTGCAGAAAGAAGCTTTCCAGGTTGTTATGGAGTATAGAAGAAGGCAGTAGGCAGTACCTAACAACTGACTTCTGACTCCGAGTTTCTATTTCTGGTTCCTTGCGATCGTTGCAATTACGCACACTGACAACTGACACGCACGTTTCACGTTTCACGTTTTGGGCGAGTTTCATTTACTCCGGAAGTACGCAGTGCGCAGTTTACAAATTTATCACATTCAGGGTTGGCTGTAGGGTGCTGTTTGCTGTTCTCCCAATACATAGATAATAATCAGTTAATACATGCAGATCTGGTCTCCTTAGAGATGGAAGAGGGGTGGCGAGTACCCGCTGCAAAATGTACAGTTCATAACTCAGAAAATCAGAAAATGAATGGGAACATTGCCTTTCTGTTCTTTGGGTACTTGTCGCCAAAGGTCTTCTTGTACTTTGCGTGTTTTTGCTTTGCCCACATCATCATAGTACCGGTACCAACGACGAGGAAAAAGTATGAAGACCAGTTGTTGGTCATGAGAGCAAACACGGTCCATGATAAGGTTTCAAAGAAATAGTTTGGGAAGGAGACAAACTTGAAGGCAAAACCGTAGGGAATCTTGTGTTCTCTTGAACCGTCCGATCTTAATCTTCTCAAAATGATGTGGGAGTAGAGGTTACAGATTTCAAAGATGACCATAATGCCACCGTACCATTTCAATTCGTCCAAGGAGCGACTTTCAACGTGGTGGATGAAAGGCCATATTTTGTCGTCTGCTTTATAGATGGCGTTCTGAGGAGCATAGATGGAGAATGCAATCAATAGGCCGTTGATGATCCAGTAATGACCAGAGTTTCTGAAGAGGTATGCCAAAGGCATAGTATCTGCGGAAAATGTATGGATGAAAAGAGTTTCATATTCTCTCTTCAAATAATGAAGTAAGGTCAAGTTGTACGCCAAAGTTTGGGTGTATGTCATGTTGCCGGCATCGTAATAACCGTAGTAGAATAAGGTATGAATGATCATTGGACCCAAGTATTCAATGAAGTAAACGGTTCTCCAACCGATTTGAGGTCCAACGTCCTTGGCGTAGACGTGGATTGTTGGGTTCTCAGAGAAGTCGAGGCCATTTTCCTCCAATGTCAAGTAATTCTTCAGAGTGACCTTCTTTGGCTTCTTACCATCTGTGGGTTTATCATTTGGAACGTATGAGAACTTGATTCTGTTTGGATCGGAGACGTTGTTCTTCTTAGCGTAAGCCTCTATGATCGCAGAGAGACGGGTGCTGGGAGTGGTGTCACAATTGATCTTCTTAAACTTGGAGGAGACCGGGTTGATAATAACGTTGACCATTGCGAGTGTTGCGGGTGCGTGTCTGTCCTGTCCGAGCTCTTTCTCTCTCTTTCTCTCTCTCTGGAGGTTATGAAGAGGAGCCTATACTCTATACCCTATACCCAGCATAGTGGTGAAGTGGAATGGAAAGTGGAAAGTGCAAGGCGCGTCCCTCAACTTTCAGAACTTTCAGAACTTACATACAAGGCCAGCGCCAATCAAAAATGCCGTGTGTGATGCGCAAGGGTAATGGAGTAGGGCACGGCAGGAGTGAAGCGAACCACAAGAGCAGCACGGTACACAAATAGAGAGATACCAACGAATACCAACATGAAGCTAGTCCATTTTCTCATGAAGTTGCAGAACGAAGTCGTGCAGGTGGAACTTAAAAACGGCACGCAGGTGCAGGGAACGCTTCTCTCGGTCTCACCAGCAATGAACATGAACCTCAGAGATGCAAAGATGACAGTGCCCCACAGAGACACGATTGCTCTTGAACATATAACGTTGCGTGGCAACCAAGTGCGAATGGTGTTGCTTCCTGACGAGCTGAATCTAGATTCTGTGCTACAAGAAACTGTGGCGAAATCTAGGAAAGACAAGGAGAAAGAGAAAGAAAGAGGTAGGGAAATGACGAGGGACGATGCTGGTAGAGCTCCGAAACGGGTAACGAGAACCCAGAATAGAGGATTCTGATTCTGAGTTATAACAATCGTTTTTTAGTGTACATTAAATTAAATAAAGACAGCATCGTGATTGTCTTGGTGGTCAACAAAATCTACTCTTCTTCATCTTCCAATTGCTCCTCAAACGCATCCAGCATCTCACTTTCTCTATCTTCCAAATCCCCATTCTCCTCGAGCACCCACCTCTTAACCAACCGCGGTAGAGATAAACCGAAGAACGTGTTCTTGTCAGAGTCTAGCAATTGTTGTGCCAACTCATCCACATGAGACAGCGAGACAACTCCATTTTCGACAACTCTGATTTTCCTATAATCTGCCAACTTTTCTTCCAGCACTTTCCATAAGAGCACACCGTCTTCCCATACGAGACGTGCGTATAACATAAATAGTACTGTCAAGTATTTGAACCCGTGATCCCCAATAATGATCCATTTAACGACATCGGCATCGATAATCTCCGGTAGTTGTAACAATCTGAAAAGTAAAGACAAAAATTTCGTCACTTTTGTCTTCGCTACATTCAAATACGTACCGACAACAGTCACCTCTGTCGAGCATTCGGTGAGTAACTCATAGAATTGAAGGTTGCACGCCTTTAAATGCCAGTAATGACCATCCTGTACTCGCTCTCGCAGTATCTTCTCAACCAAGAGCGCAGGGTTCACACCGTGAACGCGCAGCCCACTGCGCGCAAGACCTCTGTCTGTAATGAGCGTATCTCTCTTCTCTCTCTCGTTGCTGGCTGCATCCATTGCTGCGGGCTTTCTTGCGGCTGTTCCAGTTTGGTACCGCTGTGTTGTACTCTAACCTCTAACCCCCCAAGAATCTCTATGCGATTCATGTCTTCAATAAATCGACGCGACGCCGTTTTGTGCCTCTCGTTTCTCCTCTCTCCTTTTTTCGCATTTCCCTTTTTCATCGGTTTTTTTTCCAGTGCGTCGAACGCCGTCGCTTGCGTTCTGGGAATAGGGCAAGTGTCAGTTATTCGATTCACGAGAGCAAAGCAGAGCAGAGCAGGGCGGGATCATGCCCCCGTGAGGAGATGGAGAGAGATACGAGCAACACAGCAATCTGCAACGGTATAAAGGTACGTGAGAGCCAGTGACGCAGAATTCAAAGAGTTCTGAGAACACAGAGCATAATCCGAGAGTGATAGAATCCCGTTTCTAGCGAACATCTTGAGTACAATTGAATTGAATTGAATTAAATTGAGCATCAAGTTAAGCTTGACATTCTATCCTCTCTACGTATATGCATTCCTACATCAAATGAGTTACTAACATTCACTTTTACTTTTACTTTCATTGTCCCCTTTTTATTACAGATGTCTACTGAAGAAGAATTGAACAATGCCACTCAAGAGCTTTCCCTCGATGAAAAGAAGGAAGTCACAGCATTAGAGAACAGTGAAGAATTCAACGTGAAGCACCCACTCAACTCCAAGTGGACATTATGGTACACGAAGCCACCTGTTGATTCCAAGGAGAGTTGGGCTGATCTTTTGAAGCCTGTTGTCTCTTTCGACACGGTTGAAGAATTTTGGGGTATTTTCCACGCTATTCCAAATGTCAATGAATTACCATTAAAGTCTGACTATCATTTATTCAGAGATGACATCAAGCCAGAATGGGAAGATCCACGAAACGCAAAGGGTGGTAAATGGTACTGCCAATTCAGAAACAGAAGAGAAGATCTTAACGAACTTTGGACGAGAGCTTTACTTAGTGTCATTGGTGAAACTATTGAAAAGGATGAAGACAATGAAGTTAACGGTGTCGTTTTCAACGTTAGAAAATCCAATGTGAAGATTGGTTTATGGACCAAATCTTGCGATAAGGAGAAGTTGACTGCCATTGGTGAGACTTTTAAGAAGGTGTTGAAGTTGTCTGATGAAGACAAGATAGAATTCATTAGCCACAAGGATTCTGATGTCAGAGGTTCTAAGCCAAGTATCATCTTATAATATGGGGGTGTCAAATCCATCTCTTCACTCTACTTTAACCACACACTCACCTCACTGCCTTATATAGTATTTTGCTTTGTGTTTGTCATATCATATGCCTTATGTAGAGAGTATACTTTATGCTCTCTGCTACCTGTTAATTAAGTTTAAATAATCAATTTGAATTAATGTAACTTTAAAGAGAGATACGATGATACGATACCGACAAATATGAGTTTGAATGAAACGCTATAAATGAGGGAGGAAATTCATAATATACAAAGTAAATTGAGAGGTGAGATAAGCTAAGCTGAAGTGAAACAAAGTTAAAGAAAGTAAAAGTTAAAGAAAGTGAAAGTAAAAGTGAAATGTAGATGCATGAGAAAAAAATAAGTAGTGGAGAGAAAAAGATACACCGCAAGCACAGCTTGACAGTGTTCATAAGTGCATCAGTATGATTGAATGGTGAGGTAATCTCTCGGTTTACCGACTTTACCATCGATAGATCCCAAACCGATAGTTCCAGAATTCCAAGTTTGTATAGTTTGATACATTGCTGTCAATTTTTGAGAGTATACGATATTTGTTGCAAACACTTTACCATTTAAGGTAGTGGTAACCCAAACGTATGTATTTGCATCTGCTGAAGTAGTCAAACCTGCTAGGTCTGTGATGGTAATTTTAGTTGGAGCAATTGTAGTTGTTGGAGTCTTTGTTGGGATTTCGTGGTAAGCAGCTACTTGCTGGGTATTCTGCTCTGTCAGGACTCTTGTGAGTGATGTTGTAGTATCGGTATCAGTATTGGCAGTAGCAGTATTGACAGTAGCAGTAGTAGCGGCATTAACAGCAGCAACTGTCGTTGGTGGGTTTGCTGTAGTGGTTGCAAGTGTAGTTGGTGTCGTTGTCTTTGCTGTAGTGGTTGCGAGTGTAGTTGGTGTAGTTGTCTTTGCTGTAGTGGCAGCGATTGCAACTGGAGGTGTTGGAGTTGCCGTAGTGACTGCCAGTACAGTTGGTGTCGTTGCAGTATTGGCTGTTATTGGAGTGAGTGCCGTTGTGGTGTCCGGTAGAGGGTCCGCTGCGCTTGCAAACGGTAATGTCAGTAAGGCAGCAACTAAAGTGAATGTGGAGAGGTTCAGTTTCATTGTGGGGTGGTTTATAGTTATGAGCGAGTGTGGGGGGTGGAGAGCAGTGTTGTGCAGTTATAGCTATTGTCGTTGATGTTGCTGTCGTTGCTGTTGCCGAAGAAGAGCTCTGTCCGTCCTGTCTTGTCCGTCTTGTCCTGTCTTGTTCTGTCTTGTTCTGACTTGCACTCTTGTCACTTGCTCCATCCAGAAGCACTTAGGCCCAGGCCCTGGGCCCCGACATGCCACGCCTCTTTTCGCTTTGTTTTCAGTTTTCAGTTTTCAGTTTTCAGCCCCGAACTCCGACGGATTGCGCAGAACGCATGGAAGATTGGAAAACGGGAAATGGAAAATGGAAAATGAGAAATAAGAAATGGAAAATGGAAAATGGAAAATGGAAAATGAAAGATAGGAAACGGTGGCATTCAACAGCAATATATCGACAACAGTAACAGCAACAGCTACAGCAGCATCGGCCCCAACCAGAACACAATGTCCGGAGAAACAATGTTTCCAGATATTTTCCAAGAACCAGAGGGATTTCTCCCAAAACAACCTAAGGGAACGCTAGCAACTTACTACACCCTCACTACCGATACCCATCTTCACGTAAATCTAATCGGATCATCGCCTCTATATGGCCACATATTGACCCACGCATGCTTATACTTGGCCAAATACATAGAGGAACATGCTGCTGATCTCATAAAAGGCAAGACTGTTCTTGAAGTCGGCTCTGGTGGCGCTTTGCCCTCAATTCTATCAGCACATCTCGGAGCTAAATACGTTATCTCCACAGACTACCCAGATCCAGAATTAATAGAAAACATAGCTCTGAACATCAAAGAAAACAATGTCTCTCCCAACTGTTCCACTTTAGGGTACATTTGGGGTAACGACACCGAAGAAATAGTGAACACCCTCCAGGAGAAAACTAATAACACGGCTAATACTTTTGACATCATCATTCTCTCTGATGTTATCTTCAACCACAGCGAACATGTCAAGCTTTTGAACACGTGCCGCGAGTTGCTAACTCCTAAAACGGGGAAGATACTTGTGACATTCTCACCTCATCGTCCGAAACTCCTCGATGCAGACCTCCTGTTCTTTGAGACAGCAACGACAGAACCGTTCAATTTCCAGTCAAAATTCATGGACATGGAGCATTGGTCACCACTCTTCAAGGATGACACCGACGAAGCAACCGTGGAAATAAGAAGCCGAGTTTATTTTTATGTTCTAACAGACAGCTAACCGACCAGTCTCCGGTCTCCAGATTCTTTCAATATGCTAGCCAAGCCGCGTTTAATATATTATCTAGTATTGAGTTGCCTGTTTTCCAACACAAAGCGGGCTTCTTATACACGAATACGGTTATATAGCTCTGGCGTTAGCTAGCGATCTAAACTCTATATAGCCTACCTCATTATGCATCATCGTCATTAATTATACTAATAGTCTCTACACCCATATTCATCACCGCAACCTCCGACAGTTCCCAGCTCCCAGAGACCAGCCACGTCTGACATGAATTTCGCGAAGTGGCTGGTTGCAAATTAATTGCCCGATTAGGAAGGTACAAGGGCACCCGAGGGGGTTACCTCATCCAATGGAAGTGTCGAATGCGTTTAAGACCGCCTAAACGAGGCAATGTTTTTGGCCAACACTATACTAATACCAATGGGGGAGACATGTCCGCTTGCTTTGTAGGACCTTTCCTAAACCCTAAACAAGATATACTTTCCATTGTGGTCATCGTGTGCTAATTTGCTTTTTTAATTTCTGCATATTGCTAGCAGGCTATGCATACTTCCATATTTTAGGGGAGTTGCAAATGCCAACTAGTATTTAATAGCTGGGCCCCGCACCCTTTGTCTGAGAAAGGACACCGAGCTTTATTTTAGAGTATTGGAAAATGGATTACTGTAGTCTGTTCTACAATCTCGTATTGCATCAAGCACTTAAGCAGTCAAACACTCAAACAACAAACCAAGCAAGCAACATCCCGTGTATCTTACTACAAACCTAAGAACACACCACACTCTTTTATTTCAAACTTCCAACTAAGCAAATTTTTTTGATAACTTTCGTTCACATATCAACCTTTTTTTTGCTACACACTCTTTACTATCAAGTTTGATTTTACCATACATTATTATTGATTCGAATACCAACTCACTGAGTATATAAATTCCAACTAATTACATTCTTTTGTTAAAGCATTTCATCTTTCAAAGGTATATACTCAATTCCACTCTTTTACAACGAATCAATTCTAATTAGTTCATAACGACCTACACAACTAGATACCACTTATATTTCCATCATGTTAGCTCTTTTCATTCTTGCTAATCTCTTAACAACTATTGTTTCAGCACTATCTGAACATAACAATGTTGCTCTTTACTGGGGTCAAAATTCAGCTGGCACTCAACAATCCTTAGCACATTACTGTGAATCGGAATCCGCTGATATTTACATGTTATCTTTCATGTACATTTTTGGTTCCAATTACAGTCCACAACTGAATTTCGCAAATGCTTGTGAAACCACCTTCCCAGACGGTTTATTGCACTGTTCCAACATCGCCAAGGATATCAAAACTTGTCAATCAATGGGTAAGAAAATTCTCCTCTCCCTAGGTGGTGCATCTGGTGCATATGGCTTCACTGATGATTCCGATGCCGAGAGTTTTGCAAAGACTTTGTGGACCACTTTTGGTGCAGGTCATGATGATTCTGTTGAGAGACCATTCGACGATGCCATTATTGACGGTTTCGATTTTGATATCGAAAACAACAATCAAGTCGGTTATACTGCATTGGCAACAAAGCTTAGATCTTATTTCAGCGAAGACTCCTCAAAGAATTATTACTTATCAGCCGCTCCACAATGTCCGTACCCTGATGCATCTGTCGGTGATTTGTTAGCAAATGCAGACTTGGATTTTGCATTCATTCAATTCTATAACAACTATTGCTCGACCATTGGTAACTTTTTCAATTGGAACACTTGGGCAGATTTTGCTAAGAATACTTCTCCAAACAAGAACATCAAATTATTTCTTGGTTTACCTAGTGCTCCAGGTGCTGCAGGTTCAGGTTATGCAAGTATTGACCAAATAGATGCAACTTTCAACAATGACATTTACCAAATGGAAGACTCTAACTTTGGCGGTTTCGTCTTATGGGATGCTTCTTGGTCCGGCTCCAATCAAGTTAACGATAAATCTTTTGGTAACAACTTGCAAGATATCCTAGACAAGGCTTATCAATCAGGTAACGACGATGTGACACCGCAACCTACTACATCCAGCTCTACGACTTCATCTAGCTCCACTACTTCATCTAGCTCAACTACTTCAACTAGCTCCACTACTTCATCCACATCTACAACATCCAGTACCTCTACCACACCTACCACTTCCACCACATCTATTACTCCAACTACATCCAGCACATCAACCAACCCAGAAGCATCTTCTACATCTTCAAATACGGCTGCGGAAACTGCAACATCTGAAACCACTCAACTGATAATGTCCTCTGATGATGGTCAGAACAAGCAACCAAATACAGACACCGAATCATCAACTCCTGCACCAACCACTGTTCCAATCACAACCACCGAAGCCCCAGCACCAACTACATCTTCTACAACGTTTGCTGCCACTTCCCTTTCCACATCAACTACTTTTTCTACCACTTCACCACAGCCAACTGAATCTGTTCAACCTTCAACCACTGACTCCGATTGCTCATCTCTCGCAGGTCTTGCAAAGGCACAATGCATGAACAAACTCTTTAGCCAAGGTCTTTACTTGGGTGGCAGTGATGGTTGTACAGAGGGTGCAATTGCATGTGATGTAAACGGTGGCTTTGCAATCTGTAACTTCAACAAATGGGTTTCATTGGGATGCTCTGCAGGTACAACTTGTTACGCATATAACTCAGGTGATGAAGTTGATGTTGGTTGTAACTACATTGACACCAAGGTTAAATTCGAGAAGAGAGAATCTGAAAGTTTATTGAACATTTTCAAAAGACACATTCATCATTTACATTGAACCTTTATGATCATACCCACTCCGACCAGGGACTGTAGCAAATCAACATTGATACCGGTCTTTCCATATTGCGTTTCCAATACTGGACTTTTAACTTTATAATTTCATCGCACGTTTGTAACTTTTGTTTTATTTTGCATTTTAACCAAGAACACATCTTATCGTTTAATTTACACATTTATTTATCATAGCACTATTTACTTACACGAGAACCATTCTTATCTGTTGCAAGTTCAATTTTGTTCAAATTGCTTTTGATCTTACGCACCCGAGAACTGCGGACTCGTGAGCTTTTCAAATCCTTACGGCGCTTGTTCTTCAAGAGGTATCTGATGATATCACCAGTATCATCATCATTACCAATTCCGAGTGCGTTGTCATCTAGATCATCATCCTCGTCGTTTTTGTACCCTTCATGCTCCTGAAAATCTGTGTCCAATTCATCAACATCGCTGTATGAGTCGCTGCTAACATTATCATATTCATCACCTAGTGACGCCTTACTGCTTCTGAACCTGACAGAAGGGCTTTTGAGTATACCAACTTTGAGACTACGATCTGTTCGTTTTGTCTTCAGCAACTTCAGTAAAGCGTTCTTCTCCATATCTAGTTCTTTCTTCTTGTTCTCCAAGTCTTGATATAATCTATCAAATTTCTGACGATTCTTCTGATTTTCTAACTTAATGTCTTCGAATTTGGATTCAAATTTGATATTATTAGTCTCTTGTTTCTTTCTCAAAGAAGCCAGTTCATCCTTTATCCCACCAAGCTCTTCAATTAACTTCCCATTCGATCCTATGTTGACCTCGTTGAGTATACTTTGCAGCCGATTGTCCAACTTCTCGATTTGTTTATCTATGGTCTGTGATTGGTCCAAGAAGCTAACGCTGTCATTAATGGGAGTTTGAGACATGGAACTCACTCGTTGATTTACATTTTCAGCCTGGGCTATTTTCTCGTTAAGTTGTTCTAAATATCTTCTTCGTTCTTCAAGCTGAAGGTCGAGTTCCCTCTGTCTCCTTAAATCGCTTTCGATTCTCTGATCTTGTGGGATAGTTCTCAGCTTTGGTGAATTGTACGACGAGCCAACTCTGGGGCTTGAGGTTGGTTCATCTTCACTATAGAGAATGGATTTGAAAACTTTTGAGCCAAAATTACTCAATGAGTTCAAGAGACCCGTGTTTTTCATTGTGTAAGATGTAGGTGTCGCAGTTGATGGTTTCGAGATCCTGGAACCAGATAAATTGGGCCTAGACGGTGAGGTCGATAGAGGATTTCTCCTGAAAGATTCTCTTGTTATATTCTTTAGTATATTTTCATCGTAAAGAGCTGCTTTAGATGGAAGCATTCCTATTCGAGAGATTGGATTTTCTCCAAGAAGTTCGAACGTTTTAATTGATGCAGGATCTCTCTCTCTCGCTTTCGAGGAACTTTGGTAATCTCTAACGTTGGCTGGAGGAGCTCTCATTCTACTCCCCGTAGATCTTCCTATTTCAGAGCTTCCAAATAAGCCACTTGTTTCGGTATTGCGTTGGTCAACTTTGGAGAAAGTTGATGTCTCCCTTTTTAAGAAATTCAAAGCTTCTGACTTTCTCCTCTCTCTTTCTCTTTGAGACATCGATAACGGATCTGCTGGTCTCAAAGTGCTATTAAAATGTACTTGCCTTGCAGTAGTCGACGGCCTTCCGAACATTCGATCAGCGATGGGTCTAGTAGAGGACTGTCCATAGTGTCCAGTTGTTGTACGTGTGCTCGGTGATTCAGTTCGTCTCTTGGTTTCTCCGTTCCCAGTGACCCCGCTCGTGCTGCTGCCAAATCTGCGGGAGTCTAGCGGTGTTTTCAGTTTCAGCTGTGGAATATGAGACATCTCTGGTTGGCTACTAAAGCTTTCCCACTCGTGTCTTCCTGTATCATCGTTCTGTTGTTTCAGGTAAACGCACAACCGAACTAGTCCCACAAACACTGTTGATGTTTCGTTTCACTCAATGAATCTGCAGCGCGACGCGTTTTCCTTTTTCCATTTTCCACTTTCCATTTTCCTTTTCACAGCCATTCGGACGCGCCATGTCATGCTGTAAAGAGAAGAAGTGGAGCTTTGAGCTGCCATGCTTGGCCTAGAATTGAGTGCAGGAGTAGAAGTTCAAGGAGGCAATAACAATAACAAAAATATACAGTCACGAGATGGACAGCTCTTTTATAGAACCAGCAAGCTTGGATGAGCCGGCATTACCAATCGAACTCAAGGCCTCTGTTTTCAGACCATTTGCATACAGAGTGCTATCTAAAAAGTATGGATTGAACGTCCAGTCCTCCGCACTTGAAAAGCTAGCGGCATATGTCGGGAAACGTTTTGGTACTAAATGGAAAAGAGACGCCAAAACCGCTGCATTTTTGGATGCACTGGCAAAACTATGGAAGGAGCAAGAGCGTGGAATATTTGTTGATGGTGAAGGTGTAACTCAAGTTATTAAAGAGCTTTCTGCCAATGAAAAGAGAATGAAACAACGATTGCAAAATGCACTTGCTGCAAAAAGGACCCATATGGATCAAGATCTAGCCGTTAATGATCCGGCTAATGAAACTTCTATTGATTTAGACTCCACCACATTTGACACATCAATAGTTATGAGCTCGCAGAATAACATTGATCAGGATGAGTCCCAAGAAACTATTGTCGACGATCACATTGACTGGAAACTTTTTTTCAAAGTCATTGATCCTAACCATTATACGAGCTTCGAATACGATAGAGAACGGAAGCAGTTCGAATATTTCCCATCAAAGAAAACCTCAAAATTGATACAAATGCCGAAAACAGATGCAATGTTGAAATATTACATTGCCAGAATTGATATTCTGCGAGATCGTATTTACAGGAACAACATCTTCACCAAAACAAAGTACAACACTGATTCAGATTCCAAAGTCACCAACCAAATGCATCAACCAAAACACATCACCTATATAAAGAATCTGCTAGGTAGAAATGAACAGAGATTTGTGCTGTTCGGTCTAGTGACATTGAACTCTTTTGGGCTTTGGCAGCTACAGGACGATACTGACAAGATTGAACTTGTGCTCAAACAATGCGTTTTTACAAAAGAGGCGTATTTCACTTCTGGTAACTTTCTGATTGTGGATGGGTTTTACTCCTCTGCTGGAAAATTCCACGTTTTATCTATGGAACATCCACCTGCAGAGGAGCGTATATCCTCACTTGATGCACTTGGCGATATGGATTTCAATTGGGACTACTCTAAGAACGGCAAAGTGGATGTTTCAATGAAGAAAGTGATTCAACGGGAATTGCAGAATCACTCAGATCATAAAATTGTTATACTAGGTGGGAACTTGTACTTGGATGATTTGGATGTCCTGGCAAAACTGAAAAAGGTTTTGAAAGAAATTGATAATGAAATTCAATTCTACCTTGATAATAAATCCGCAAATAGTGACGCTGCGAACATATATGATCGTACGGTTGCAATCATTTTCAATGGTCCTTTTGTCTCAAAGGCATTGGATGTCACGGAGGGGTCATCTGCTAACTTAAAAACTTCTTCTGCATCATACAAAGCAAGTTTTGATAACCTTGCTAGTATACTGGAACATTTCAAAAATATATGTGAGAACTGTAAGCTCATATTCATACCTGGTGATGAGGATCCCTGGTTATCAATGATCACCAAAAATGCAAACTC
>JAMYHI010000196.1:0-37172 GCA_025531525.1 Pichia sp. P7020A
CAAGTATAGATGGATTCAATACCGTTCATTTGCGGTACCAAGCCTTCATCGATTTCCTTGAATTGATACTTAATACCGGACATCTTGTTGATCTCAGGTAGTAAATGTTTTGTTAAGTGTTGATGCAAATGCCTTCTGAATTTCTTGTTTAATGCATTCATTTGAGGTTTTATCTTTTCCTCATCGTCATGAATTTCATTTAGAATGAATGGTGGGATGTATTCAAGATGCAAGTTCAGACTATCGTATTCATCATCCCATGTTTCATTCTTGATATACTCTTCAAACTTAGCAAGTGTATCAAATGTCAGTTCCTTGGCATTCCTGACAGCAGGTTCCTTAGTCAAGTGACTCAATTCTCTTGGTTCTAATTCAACCTTTGGTTTACTATCTTTCTTCATTGTTATGGGCTTAATGAGTTTGTGTGTGTGTGTGTGTGTGTGTCTATCTGACTGTTGTCTGGAAGTAGAAGAGGATGCAAAGAAGCTGCGACAGGTAGCAATTGGATAAACTGGGGAGGCGCCAACCCCACCCTTTAAATAGTCGTGGGGTGTAAGGTGTAAGCACCTCCCGCGTCCAACACCCACCGAACATGTGATATACGGCTATTTGAGATATTAACATGCTACACTAGAATCATAATCAGCCCGCCGGAGTTGAAAATACGCTTTCTACGATTTTCACAATTTCAACTTTCCGCTTTTGCTGACCGCATCACGTTAAACTGAAGTGTTAAGTGTTAAGTGTCATGGCGGTACGATTTACGAACAGGAAACAACGTGATATCGTGGTACCAGGTCTTTGCCGCAGCACCGGGTCTTCTGACCTTGCTATGGCAACATGAGCTATTGAATAGGTGGTGATATACGTGTAGTCGTCCACCCACTGTGTAAGTCTTGCACTCGAGCCCCTCTCCTCCCCCCTTTTCTCCCCTGCAGCCAAAATCCTGAAACGTGAATCGAGAATGTGCCACATGTGTGCTATAGGCTAATCTCCGATTATAGCCGGCGCAGTCGAAATTTCAGTTAGTTATTTGCAAATCACCAATCATCATACTGCAAATGTAATCTAATGTTCCTTTAGCCATTCAAGTGTTTAGTATGAGGCACACACTAAAGAGGTAGTCAGATAGTACATACTAAAGACAGAGAAGTATGTCGACATCACTCTGCACTTATACTAGGGCTTTGGCAATACAGCGACGTGCGATATGCCGTCCTCTCACCGTTTCTCGTTGGCTCCATTCAACGAGTAAACTTCATACCATTAAGGAGGGCGATGCAGCTAAGGATAAAGCTTCAAAGATTGATAGAGATGAAGATCCCTTGCATGATATATACAAGAAGAAATACGAGTTTATTTCCAAACAGAATCTCGAGGAGTCATACAATCAATTGCAAAGAGAATCTTTGAGATCATCTAACATTGACACTTCTTCGAACTCCAACTACGAATCTACATCAAATGCAGAGGAGGAGGCAGTTTTTCAGCGTACACAGAGATTAAAACTTTTAGCTGCAGGCCTGGTTACATTAATTGTCACTGTTGGTGGGCTTCAAGTTTATCAACACTGGGCTGTCATAAAATCCAAGTTATGGAGTGAAGATGGTCTCGAAACGTTTGATGAGATGTACGACAGAATCAAAGAAAAAAAGCAAAGAAAACAACAAGCTATTGAGAACTTTGCTAATAATGTCACCAACCCCAATGATACATCTGTTCCAGGTGTCTATGTTTGTGGTAGTAATACAAATGGATTAGTCAGTGAAGATTTGACATATTCACTTGTCCCTGTATTCAAGCGAATTGATGCTTTTGACAATTTCATAGTCAAAGACATTGCCATGAGTGAGACTTCAGGAGCTTTGATAAATGAGAAGGGTGATTTGTACCAGTGGGGTGCTGGTTTTGGAGGTGAGTCGACACAACCTTCAGTCAAAGGGTTAAACTTGAAGAAAGTGTTACTAAGTAATAAAACAGTTTATGCGTTAACTGAGAAAGGTGATGTCATCTATTTACCTGAGAGCAAAAATTTACAAGAACAGTCACAAAGGAAAGAGAAGGGGTGGTTTGGCTATTACAGTGTGAACTACTTTAAAATGCCAATGCCAGCAGAAAGGAAGAAGTCCACGATTGTTGATATCGCAGCAGGCCTAGAACATCTCGTTCTATTGGATGATAAGGGTTATGTATACACATCTGCCACTGGATTTGATACGACAATTGAGAAATCATTTGGTCAATTTGGTCTTCCAGAGTTTTCACAATTTGACGCTCCACCGAAAGTTAATACAGTTCATGATGTCGTGCTACTCAATAAATACATGAAGAATGGTCAGATTTTACACAGAAATATTACCAAAATAGCAGCAGGAGATAACTTCACGCTATGTTTAGACAAGTCTGGCTCTGCTTGGGCATTTGGTAAAAACACACATGGTGCTGTCGGATCTACAATCAACTATGCTTCTGAAGTTATCCCATACCCTACGCAGGTCCGTTTCATTTCCACACATTTTAAAAGAAACGAACTCCCTCGTTGTGTTGATATAGCCGCTGGTGGAGATACCGCTTATGCTACATTTACGTCTTCCAATATTTATGAACTCTTTGAAAAGTCTTTGAAGGAAAAAGGTGATGCTGACGAAAGCTTCACTTTTGAGTCACTCCCTGAAGCTGAACAGACCAATCTGTACCTATCTTGGGGTCATGGACTCAAGGGTGAACTAGGCTTGGGATATTTTATTCATGGTAGCCATGAGCCAAAGAAGATCAAAGTTCTCAACGAACTTAAAGAGTTTAATGAAGTCACCAATAGGTTGGAGAGAATACACGTCAAGCAATGGACCGTAGGAAGAAATCATGCTATTGTCACTCTCAATAACAATGATGTGTATGTCTGGGGTGACAACGAATACGGGCAACTTGCCAACGGTAAGAGAATCAGAGCTGGTTTTCCTGTAACAGTTCCCTCCATACTTGAACCAGACTCAGATAACAAGATGAAGCTTGCAAAGTACAACAATAGATTACAGCTCTTGGATAACGGAAAGATTCACCAAGAAATCGTCGCCGGCAGATATAATACTGCGATAGTCTATAAGAAGGACTGATATCTAACTGCTTTATAGCTTGGGTTTATATCATGTTTTATATTATTCTTGTAAATAATAATCAACACCAAACCGCATGACAATGGATTGTGGATGACACAAGTCGGCTTCTCAATTCTTTCCTCAATTAGAGAATTTCAAATTTGAGGGTTCCGGGTTCGATGAGTATGCAATTTTAGAATGTTTGTTCACTCACGCAAACTGCCATTGTACAAACACACAGCACAATTGCATGCCAAAACAGCATCTGCTATCAATTGTGGATATCTAGCTATAATAAAGCTCTAGCTAGGAACTTACAAATAGAAGAAATATGGATCCTGGCGGAAACGCAGTGGGGGTATACTCATGTGTTTTTGGAGAAGAGGACAAGAGTCTATATAGACAAAGAAGGAATAGAGAGCTGTTCAATCAAGCAGGTAGGGGAGGCTTTGAAAAGGAATCCATGCCTTCAAAACAATTGATGGAAGAGATATGCTCTGCTACTCTAGAAAATGTAACTTTCACAATCTACTCTAAAACAGGTGAAGATCAGCAGTATGATTATGAAGCTCAGATATTGATTGATACTCATTTCTTTGGCCAAGTAGAGCAATTTTCACGATCAAATGGAGATGATAATGAAAGATATGCAGAGGCACAAAGTATCATCGCCGATATGGATGAAATCAGCTACATAAAGTACATTGATGGGCGATATAGTGAAGAGCTAAAAGAATTGAGAGAACTACTATATCCTCTGAGAAGAGCAATAACCGAAGAGGAGGATTATACTGTCAATCGCCACACAAATTACCCCATCTGTTCCTTGAGACATAGGGTTTTGCTTATACCGATCAAACTGAGAGATAGCTGGACTATTTTATGGGTAAGGTTTACGAAACATCTCAAGCTAGTTGAGATTTATCAATTTGGAACGGATCAATTTATGGATGATAAAATTACCTACACAACAAAAGCTCTGATAAAAATCTTAGTAATGAACATACTGGGTCTTAATATAGGTAATGACAAATCAGAGGAATTGGTTTACACCTTCACATATATTGCTAACCAATCGCGAACAATACCGAAAGACCTTAGTATAGTACAAACAATACGAAGGATCTTAAAAGGGTATCAAACTTTTGGGTTTAATGTTAAACCAGCCGATCTTCCAGAATTGCATGAGAATGAGGGCAACGCTTTGAACAGACATACCAGAACAAGAACATTGCCTCTGTTGGATATTCTTGCCACGCGAGAATTGAACGAGATGTTCACCAAGAGAAGACCCAAACAGTTGCTGACATCCAGCAAAGCTCAAGAATCTAGACGCCGCAATCCCGAGACAAGGATGAAGCTGAACTCTTCCAGTACTCAAAAGAGTGTTTCCATTGACTGTGCACCAGGAGATGGAAACAATGAGGATGTGTCAAGCTCTAGGCCACCATCAGGTTACAAGAGGGCGAAATTGAATGAATCGGGTAAAACAAAGCTTAAATTTAAGTCAAGCTCTACAGAACTATCAACAAGTCCAATAAAACTTGTTATAAGGAACTCGATAGCCACTTTGGATAACCTTGCAGAGGTTAAACGTGAAATGGACAGGAATAATAAAGACATGCTCAAAATAGTTGAGCAGTACAAAGAGAACTATAACAGAGTTGAAGCACAGTTGTTAGACAAGTGGGCCAGAGTTGAGATGTTCAGCAAAGCTGAAGATGCTAAGAAAGAACCTCCATTTTTAATATATGGCCCCTCGCAAATCGAGTTGGAGATTTTGCTTCAACACGGTGTGATAGCTACCAATTCACTGAAGGAAAAAATAAAAAAATATAACGTCACATTGACCACAAGGACAATGAGATATCTAACTTCTTCCCGGAGATGGATCAACCAGAGATTCAAGCTCAATTCGAAGCTTAAATGCGTGTACTATACTAGAGATCCCACTATGATAATTCCCGACTTCAATGACGTTCCCTATATTGTACTGGCCACACACATTGCGTATGGTTGCATATCATCCGAGGAGACCTTTGATATCATCCACAGGACGTGGTATATATCGAGGAAGATGGTTTCCTTCATTATCGATCTCTGTAATAAATGCCATAGGGTAGAAGATATCGGTTGATGCATCCTATAAAGGAGTAGATCTCACCTAATATTATCACGTCTCGGTGAATGGTAGCTCGGATTTCTGACACTGTGATCACTAGTTTGCCTCCTTTGCTGTGAAACCGCTCTGTGGGCAGAGCCTTGAAAGTTCGGCATATATACCCTATTTCCTACAATGGGGGTCGTAAACTGCTGAGTGAAGCTTCTTGAAGTATCTGGGTTGAGTATGGATCTCGAGTGTGGCATTGCATTATCATTTCCAACATTAGTATCACCATGAATGTCATTGTCAGTGTCCCAGTTGATACTAGATTCATGCAACTCACCCACGTCGCCTAGCAGGTCGTTAGTCGAATTATCTATAGAAACCTTGCTGAGCCCCAAAGCAGAATCTAAGTCTGCATCTCCAGACAGTCTTCCGAAGTTTGGCTTTTTCAAAATAGTTTCATCATGTATATGCTGCGCTCTATGTAATCTCTTCAGTGAATGTGAATGAGTCTGGAACGCATCAATGTCCACATCTTTCCAGTTCAATTTCCTGCTCTTCTGTTTCATTCGAGTTGCGTAGGACGAGCTCAAAATGGGATTACTCGCCGGATTCAGAGTGTATTCCGTTTCTTCCTCATTACTCTGTGACAGAAACTGTTCAAGCAGGTTACCGTAATGATCGATATCTTCTGCATTGGGGAAGTCGACATCGTTCCAGCGGAGTTTCTGGTTTTCCCAAGATTCCACGAACAAGACCGACTCCTGTGTCGGGAAGTGGATGTAAGAGAAGGATGCGTCGGAACCCATGTTTCTTCCAATCGTGGCCGCTCTTCGCTTCTGCAGTGCATGTGCAACCCACCTTGGTCCAGTGTCATGTTCCCTCTGTTGTGCGTGTTAGGCGCTGCTGATTGCTTCTCCCTACCCCCACTACTGTTGCCCGTTCTGGAACTCACACTCACTCGCTTCAAAAGTCAAAAGTCAAAATTCAATAATGTGTGACGATGAAAGATCCACACACCACATCAGCCTCCTTGGCTGGCACTTTCTCCTCTTTCTTCCCCTGATTGTTAGAGCCAATAGTGAACAGAGTGCCTAAGGAAGATCCCAAACACCACACGATCAATTATGAAACTATCGAGATCACTAGTATCCGTCGCATTGGCCCTTATTTTGGGTACTGCGGCAGCTAAAAATATCGCAAACCTTGACTTTACCCCTGAGCAGATTCAAAATGCACTTCTCGAAGTTGAACAGGAAGAGTTCAGACTTGGCAAAAGAGAGGCAAAGAATGTTATAAACTTGAACCAGTTTATCGATGATGACTCTTACAAGCGTGAGAAGAGAGAGGCAGCGCCAGAAGGAACTGCGAAGAACGTTTTTGCCGCCCAATTGATTATCGACGATTCTGACTTGGTTAAGAGGGATGGAAAGAACGTCTTTCACGCCAACTTAATAGTAGACGAGGCAAGCTTGGAGAAGAGAGACTCCAAGAATGTACTCAATATTAACATGGTGATTGACGAAAATGACATCCTCCATAAAAGAGATGCAGATGCTAAGAATGTTGTTAATATCCACCTCATTATTGACGATGATTCCCTTCTTCAGAAGAGAGGAATTGAGAATGTCGTGAATTTATCCATATCAATTGACAGAATCGGCTCTAAATTCAGGGACTTGCTAGATCACGCACTTGATTTGGGCTACCTTATTGGCGATGAGGAGTACACTGCTACTAGCGTGGAGCAACCAAGCGACGATGAAATCAATGTAAGCTTGATGAAAGATTCTAGTGGATGTCACATGAAGGACAGGAAATTTAACTTAAAGTCACTTTCCCAGGTATTGAATACTTTCAAAGAGAAGAGCATCGACCCCATTATTGAAGCTAAGGATAAGTTCGCTTTACCCGATTCACTTCCATTCGATGAACCCGAATTCAAAGACACTGCCTTTGATCCAATTCAAGGTGACATCGTCGGTGCGTTAGTCAGAAGAGAAGATCTCAATTTGTTCTCCAAGTACTTACGTGACACACCTGATCTTTATCGTACCTTCGAATCAACTGGGACGTCAAATGAGGGTCCAGAAGCGAAGCCTAAGAAGCAAATCCTAGTTTTGGCTCCAAATAATAATGCAGTTCAAAACCTAGAAAAAAAGCCTTGGCAATTTCCCGAAGATATTTCCAATGCAAAGTCAGATGACGATGAAGATTTACTCATTCAACGCAATATCATGAATTTTGTTGAGTCCCACATTGTTGAAACTGAAGCCTTCGATGTAGTTTCATCTTCAAAGACAGTCGAATTCAGAACACTCAATAATAAAGTGGTTCTACTGAGAAATTTTGGCTATTCCTTCAAGGCAAAATTGGAGGACTCAGAAGAATGGTCAGATGTTATTGACACAGAAGTTTTACACAATGGTGCTATTCTCACTCTTGACAGATCTCTCATTCATTGACTACATCGAGTCCTTCTCCAATTCCCCTTTCACCTCTTATTCGTTTTTTTCAGTTCTCTTCTTCTTGGTTCATTTCCATTCAATGGTCTCTTGCTTTTTATATCCCCCTATGCATTTCTATACCTCTTATCAGTGATTATATTAAAAAGAGTGAAATCACTTTTTCTATTAATTAAATTGTAACAATTATACACATGATTCTTAAAGCAAATAAAAGGTGGATGTAACGAACAGTTCTAGACAATAAGCTATGCAGAATATATGGTAGTCCATTATGCAACTTGAATCGACGATGGGACGATACCATTGCATAAGTTGTCAAATAACGTCTCTTTCCGGACGAGCTTTTTGGTCTTGGTTTTCTCCTTAGCAGCAAGCTTGAATGCACCAGTACCAATACCCATAGTTTGGCCCAAAATAATTCTTTCCGAGACACCTTCAACCTTATCGTTCTTCATATAGAATGCAGCATCAAACAAATGATCTGTGGTCTTTTCGAAAGAGGCTAATTGCAGGACAGAGTCTCTCATCTTAGCCAAACCAAATCTAGTAATACCTAAGACCTCACCTTTGAATGTCATAACGTCACCTAACAATTGAATATGTCTATGATCGACCGCCATACCATGCGAACCCATGGTGTAATCAATTTCATTGATAATACTCGATCTAGCTGCTTCGATACCCAGAACCTGATAAATCTCCAAAATATGATTAGTCTTTGTCTTTGTAGCAATGATACCATCTGTAGCCATGACGTTCTTCAATCCATAACCTTCAATTAAAAGACCCTTAGTGTCATCATCCTTGACGTTGATGACGGCTCTAGAAATTTCTGGTAGACCCTTCACAACAACCTTAGTTAACAAACGCTTCAATTGTTGCATCTTGAAAAACAAGGAGTTTCTTTCCAATCTGTCTCTCTCATCAGCATCTCTTGCAGCAAGCATAGCTATTTCCTTAGATGCAGATGATCTTCCTATAGGCTTGAAGTCACCAACCACATCGTTCACTAAAACTTGAATTTTGTTCTTACTAATAATAGAAACATCACCTCTGGAAATTTTTAGTTTGGATGCGACAATCGCATTAGCAATTTGGTCAATGTTAAGTTCCAATTGTAATTTGTCAATCGTTTTCAAGTCAATTCTAACTTGCAAGAAAGCTTGACTCTCCTTGTAGACATCTTCGATATAGCAAGCAACATCCTCTAGAAGAGTCTTTTCAACTCTACCCTTCACAACTCTGGCTGCTCTCTCATCCTTATCATTGACTAAAACAGCATTGATAATAGGAGTGGAAATAACCTTAGAAGCATTGATAATTTCTTTAATACGCGGGACACCCAGCGTAACATTCATGGACGCAACACCGGCAAAGTGGAAAGTCTTCAAAGTCATCTGAGTACCCGGCTCACCAATAGAATGTGCACCAATAGCACCGACTGCTGTACCTGGTTCGACTCTGGCCTTTCTGTATTTGGTACAACACAAATCCACAAAATTCTTGATCATACTTTCAGTAATCTTGAAAACTTGCTCGACACTCTGTTCTTTTATTTCGTCGTGCGCATCGACTTCCATCACATTCTCATCAGCAAATGTAGGAAGCCCCATGGACTCTCTGTATTTGCAAACGAGCTTCAATTTCCCTCCAATATACTTGGTAACGGAATCATAGAAGTCTCTTTCAGCGTCATAAATATCAACAAATTCAATCTTGTCAAAGTCTTCTGGAGCGACTAATTTACCCACGTTATCGACTCTAATCAACGCGTTCTTGAGCGGGGTTAATATGGATGACACTAATTTTCTGACCTCATATGGCTTGAGTGAAGCTTCCTTATGATTGAGCGTGGTAAAATAAGAATGTGTCCAAGTTCTGTTAAAATTGACAGGAACACCATCACCTTCCATGTCCAAAGGATCAAGACCATCACCACCATAAATGAATTGAACGACACCATTACTGGAGTTTCTAACGGTGTCGTCATAACTTGCACTGAAATCTTCTAAGGATTTCATCAATCTACGAGACATGTAACCAGTCTCGGCAGTCTTGACCGCAGTATCGACCAAACCTTCTCTACCAGAAATGGCGTGAAACAAGAATTCAGGAGGATTCAAACCGGAGAAGAAGGAATTTCTGACGAAACCCTTGGACTGTGGCGTCTTGGAGTTCTTTAGGAAATGTGGGAGAGATCTATCTTGGAAACCATCAGGGACTCTGTTACCGGAAATAATCTGTTGACCGACAACCGCCACCATCTGGGAAACGTTCAAGGTGGAACCCTTGGAACCACACGTCGCCATGATCAATGGAGCATTGGATCTCTCCAATTCTCGGATACACACTTCACCCACTTCTTCTCTAACCTTGGACAAGAAACCACCAATCTTTGCTTCTAACGTCTGCTCTTCATCACAACCAGGTTGCGTCTCTAATTTACCAGTTTTATAGAGTTCAATCAATTCATCACACTTAGCATATGCAATCTCAACCAGTTGTTCTTTCTTTGCCTTCAAGTCATCCTTTGGAGTGACATCACTGATACCAATCGAGAAACCTCTATTACCCATGAATCTAGCACACATCTTGGCCATTCTGTTCATGGCAGTAGCAGCTTCAATGGCACCATAATCTCTAAGAATGGTATAGAAAACAGAATGCTTCTTACCGTCACCCAACAAAGATTTGTCCATGACACCACATAGAATTTGAGAATTTCTGACAATAACAAAACCATCGTTCGGAGACATCTCATTTGGTTGCCCCTTTGGAGGTGGGACGAATGTCTTACATTTAGCATCAAGATTAATCAAAACGTTGGAATCTTTGTTTGGTTTGATCAACAATGAGAAGATTTGTTTACCCGTCCACATATACACAGGCTTGAAGATGGCTGGTGGTGGTAAATCAAAGTCTAATATACCATCGCACATAGATGCCAACATTTGGGTCAATGTAGCCTTATCAAAGAAAGAATCCTTTTTGGAAATAAGATATGAACCAGTAATGAAATCTTGAGTAGCTGCGATAATTGGTTCACCAGATTTTGGAGTCAACAAATTGTTCTTCACACCCATCAAATTCATAGCTTCAGCTCTTGCTTCTTCTGTTTGCGGAACATGCAAGTTCATTTCATCACCATCGAAATCGGCATTATAAGGAGTACAGACACATTCATTCAATCTAAATGTTCTCCAAGGTCTAATCTTTGCAAAATGAGACAAAATAGATAGTCTGTGCAAAGAAGGCTGTCTGTTGAACAACACAATATCACCGTCCTCAATATGTCTTTCAACGACATCACCAATATTCAAGTTCTTCGCTAGCTTTTGACGGTCACCGTATCTCAAATTTCTTTTCAATTCTTCATCGTTCTTTTGGAGGTAATTAGCACCTGGGTGTTGTTCCGGACCATTAATAATTAATTTTTGCAATTTTTTTCTGTTATATCTTGTACATTTTTCTGGGTAAGTCAACACTTTAGCAACCAATTCAGGCACGGCAACTTCATCAATTCTCAAATTTGGATCCGGTGAAATGACAGTTCTTCCGGAGAAATCAACTCTCTTACCAGACAAATTACCTCTGAATCTACCTTGCTTACCTTTCAATCTTTGGCAGAAACCTCTGATGGGCTTTGCGGATTTAGAGGCACCGCTCTGAAGCATCGATGGTGATGCTATATCTGAGTTGATGTAAACACCAACTGCCAGTTGTAGATAATCCCATTGTTCCATTAACGAGTTGATGGAGATCCCCTTTTGGATACCTGCTCTGATCATCGAAGAGGTCCAGACAATTTCTGTCAACTTGACGGTCAAGTCATCTTCATTAGATGCATCCGCCATAATAACGGAAGGTCTGATACAGACAGGTGGAGCTGGCAAGTAACGCCAAATGTACATTTCTGGCCGACCACCTCTAGAAGGGTCCATACCCAGCAATTCGCAATCCTCTGGGGTGATTTGTTTGAACAAGTTAAGAACTTTCAACGGGTTGAGATCATCAAAACATCTTTTTCCGAACTTCTCCAAGTCTGGGTTATCATCAAACAATCTGTCAAAATCATCGTCCCATTGCTCCTTTTCAGCTGCACCTTTCTTACCGATATATCTGAAAGTATCATGAAGAATCTTCAAAGCAGCCGGTCCACCACCTGCTGCTGCTTTTTTAACAACACCATTAAGAGAACCACACTTCAAACATCTTCTTTGCTTCTTCGCTTGATCTTGAATCTTCTTCAATAATCTCATTCTTCTCAAGTTATCAATACCGGGACGTCTCAAGTCGTTGATAAATTTCTCCTTGAGTGAGCTCTCCAAAAGAACAGAGGAGCATGACTTACATATTGTCTGTAAGACTTGTATTGTAGCTTTGAAATAACCAACGTGAAAGACTGGCAATGCCAATTTGATGTGACCAAAATGGCCATGGCAGGTTGCTAAATTTCCATGACATGTCTGACATTCTGCGGTGTTTGCAGAAACACCCATGTGGGTGTCTAGAGCACCATGTTCGACAGGTCTACGGCCGTGTTCGAGATCATATAAGTTCCTTGTGAAAACCTCGGTCTCTGACTGTGCAACAATTTCGGCATCCGACAAGGCACCAAACTGCAGTCCCGTAATGCACTTTGGGGAAATGTCTGTCACTGTCTGTTTCATTGTATATTGTCCGAGCAGGTTGCAGAACAAGCCTGAGTGTCTGAAAGCTAGTAACGAGACCTTTACGTTGGGGAAAGCCCCCCCTCCAGGCACTCTGATGTGCGGTCTTGTCAGCCCTCTCCTGTACAGATTTCTTGATTCGAAAAAGGCCTCGCTACTGGAAAAATAAAAAAATTTCACTGCGAAATGTGGGGCCGGATAAATCTCCCAATGCGGCAGATAGTTACCTAATCAGGAACGTTACACACACATTATGGTACACAGCTACTACACTAGCACTCGTATGGGAACGCCTCAGCCATCTGCGCAATAGCAGAGGCAAGAGCCTTCTTGTTGACAAGCATGAGACTCAGTTTTGGCTCGATACCATAATCGTTGAACACTCTTCTGGCGTCCGCCTCCACATTGTTATTGGTGAAGTCAAAGTATCCGTAATGGAGAGCATGTTTCTCAAGCTGTTCGTCCTCATAGTGCACATAATCGTACTCACTAGGAAGGTCACTGCCCTTCTTGCTCTTTTTACGAGACCCACTCTCGTTCTCATCATCGAGTTCTTTATCCACGACTGAAGCAACCAATTTCACCACTCTAGATGGAATCAAAAAGTAGTCAAAGTTGTATTCCTCTGCCTTTTCGGACTTTTCCATCTCTTCCAGAAGAATTCTGTACATTGGAGGCATCGTTTCGACAGGCATGTTGACCAACCTTTCGGAAAAGATCATGCCGATTTTGTGCTTAGATGTTGGGGAGAATAACTGTCTTAGAATGACATTAAACTGAGTGTTTTGCTTGGTTTTCTCAATGTAATATTTCGTGAGTTCCTGAATTCCCTTTAGTTTCAAATTGTCTGAGATGTTAAGCACCGAAAGAATTGAGAATGGATCACCTTCCGCACCATCTGTTTTAATAGTGGTACCTATGTGACCTTCCTCTAGCACGAGATCTGTAAGTTCTGAAAGCGGGAAAAACACAGAGTCGTCCTGGAAAAGTTGCCTCAAGAAGTTTTTGGTTGCATGGAAGTCAACTGAAGGGTTTATGTTGTAAAAGTCAAAATCAACGTTGACCATCTCGTCACCTTCATCGATTTGTTCTTCTTGAAGTTCTTCGTCATCGGTGGAGGAAACGTCAATGTCGGAGTCCTCATACTCTGCTTCTTCTTTAGTACGCTTAGCCATTCTGTATTGCTTTTTGTAACAAGTTGCTCTCAAGGGGGATTAGAATAGTGGACTAGCATTAAGGTAGAATAGAATCGTGAAGTGTGAAGTGGCTGTTTTGAAGAGTTACATGAAGACCAAAAATTTGAGGGTGAGGAAAAATCCAAGCCGCACATACAAAGTTCAAAGTTCAAAGGGCAAAGCACCCATGTGTGCATTGTGCATTGTGCATTATTTGATAACCATGTGTGTTGCCCAAGAACATCCATAGCTTTGCCTAGCGAATCAAATGAGTCTTTTGTTAGGGTACGACTCAGATTCAGCGTCTGAAAATGAAAGAAAGGAATCTACATCCACAGATCTCTCCGTTAATCTCATACCCTCCTCTTCCATAAACGTGACAAAGAAATCGCTTTCTGGGCAATATCAAGAAACAATAATTGATCCACACCAGTTTCGCAAGAATAAAAGACTACTACAATTTGCTGACTCAACTGGAAACATAACTGAAAGCAAAAGGGTCAAAGCATTCCAGGATACGAAAGTGACAAAAGCAAAGATACAAGAGTATAAACAGCGAAACCCGAAGAAATCAAAAGGAGACCCATCGCACTTTGACGGCGAAGAAGATGCATTCAAAGGTTCATGGCCAAGCTCACAATCAGAATCTCCGAGCGAGTCTGAGACTGAAGGTGATAATCATAGTGAAAGTATACTGAAACCTCTTAATATTCCGGTGAGAGAATTCCAGGAAACGTCAAAGTTTTACGGCAACAAGTTAAAAAACTCTAGCATCTTTGATTATCCAGCAGACTATGAGGTACGATTTGCGACGACGATACCTGGCCAAAAAGAATACTTTGTACCGAAAAAGCTACTCTCATCTTTTAAGGCCCATAATTCAGCAATAACTTCCCTTGAATTTCTACCCAATTCTGGCCATATGATTCTGTCATCTGGTAACGATGGTATGATCAAACTGTGGTCAACAACAAAACCAAAATCTCTTATACGAGACTACACTGCACATCCCAAATCTGTGAAACATGTGACATTCTCATCGACCGGTGAGGAGTTCATATCATGCTCTTATGATAAAACTGTGAAAATCTGGGATACGGAGACCGGCAAAGTGAAATATAAGCACAACATCAACTCTAATCCAAACATGTGCACTTTTGTTCCTAATAATCCCTCAGAGTTTATGGTTGCACTTGATTCCAAGAGAGTGGAACACTTTGATTGGAGAAGTGGAGAGATGGTTCAATTGTATGAGCATCATGAAAGTGCAGTTACATGGGTAGAATTCTTGGATGATGGAACCAAGTTTGTCACAGCCTCTGATGATAGAACTCTTAAAGTGTGGGACATACGAATTAATATGCCTATTAAATATATACAAGATCATAAACAGCAGGCTATGCCAGTCGTCAAAAGACATCCCAATGGAAAACACTTTGTGGGTCAAAGTATGGATAATCAAATTTTGACGTATAGCTCAAGTCAGAATGAAAAGTTCAAAAAGAACAACTTGAAGGTATTCAGTGGACATAAATGCGCTGGATATGCAATTAAAATGGGCTTCACGCCCGATGGTAAAACCTTGTTCAGCGGCGATTCCACTGGTGAATGCTTCTTTTGGGATTGGAAAACTTGTAAGATTATAAACAGGATCAAAGTCTCCAAAGAGGTTATCTCATGTGTTGATGTTCACCCGTTAGAGACGAGTATGATGACAATGGCTGGATATGATGGCCACATTTACATGTATAACTAAATAATTGTGACGAACTGAGTAACGTTTAGGGAAATTTTTTATTTGGTACGGTATACACATAAGGTATATCAGAGCGGTATTATGCGTAAAAAGAAACAGACTTAGATTTTCTTGCTTGGACCTCTCCGATACCTTCAACAAAATCTTCGTGTTTCACCACTGACTGTCCATTCCTTAATGCAATCATACCAGCTTCAACAGTGACAGCCTTCAATTGCGCACCGTTGAATTCATCTGTCGATCTCGCCAATTCTTTCCAGTTGACGTTAGAGTCGACGGTCATTTTTCTTGCATGAATTTGTAAAATCTGAGCTCGGGACTCTTCGGAAGGTAATGGGAATTCAATCTTTCTATCCAATCTACCAGATCTTAGTAGTGCAGGGTCTAAAACATCCACTCTATTGGTTGCCGCCAAAACTTTAACTCTGTCATCCGATCCAAAACCATCCAACTGGTTTAGCAATTCCAACATAGTTCTTTGGACTTCTCTATCACCAGACTTATCAGAGTCAAATCTTTTAGTACCAATAGCATCCAACTCGTCAATGAAAATGATAGTTGGCGCCTTTTCCTTTGCCAACTCGAATGCATCACGCACCAACTTCGCACCATCACCAATGAACATCTGCACTAACTGTGGAGCTGCCAATTTCAAAAAGGTTGCATTCGATTGTGCCGCACAAGCTCTTGCCAATAAAGTCTTACCAGTACCTGGAGGTCCGTACATGAGAGCACCCTTTGGAGGCTTGATACCCAAATTCTTGAACTTATCAGCTTGTTGCATTGGTAGCACAACAGCTTCAACTAATTCTTCAACTTGCTTATCCAAACCACCTATATCTGCATAAGACTCTGTTGGCTTTTCATCAACTTCCATAGCCTTAACTCTAGAGTCATACTCTGCAGGAAGTGTATCGAGAATCAAGTAAGAATCCTTATTGACACCAATCAAGTCTCCTGGCTTCAATTTTTCAGGTTCCACAAGACCAATAAGAGGCAAAAAGACTGTTTGTCTAGTTGACGTTTTAATGACCGCAGATTTTCCCACTCTGGTAGAATCCAAATCGACATTAGCGCCTTCGTTCGTGGCGTTCTCTTCAGCGTCTAAGTCAAGTAGTTCAACAACATTTCCCACAAGATATGGCAACTGCTTATTGTTCTTAATTTTTTCTCTATTATCCTTAATTTTCTGCAAGCTGACCGTCTTGTCGTGCTGTAATCTCAAGTATTCGGATCTAAATATCTTGATTTCATTATCTAAGAGTCTGGTTCTGTTTTTGATGTCTGCAGTGGATGAGTTTAGAATCTCCTGATCTATTTGAAGATCTGGGTTGTTCTCTAAGTCTTCTAAAGTTGCCATTGCTTTTGTGTTGTGCAGTGATACTCGGTGTACCACACAATGCTGGACAAAGAGAAGAAACGTTTTGCCCTTGATCAGAAACTAGAGAAGGTGAAGTTCGTAGTCGTCTTCCACAATTTGCCTTTACGCGGATCTTCTACTCTCAGGACTCAGGATTGTACGTTACACGCTGGGCGGCGGGGTCTCCAGGATATCTACAATTAAGAATACGAGTGCAATTTGCAATTTAGAGAGCATTTAATGTTTGAGTGGTTGGTATTATAGAACATGGTAGGGGGTGAAGGCAAAGCTCACTGCCCACGGGTGCTGTTATATTTAGCGATTTCCGCCCTAGAAGGAAGATGAAGGTGTAAAAGTGAGGGTAGTGAAGTTTAGTTAGTATCGGGTTCTTGTTTCTCACCTTGAAAGGCAGGATGCTGTTGTTATACGTACCTTAGCTTGCTGGTAAAGTCGTCCCTGTATTCGTCGTGATCTTCCCAGTTCTCTTCCCAGAGCTTGGTCTCGTGGGAGCCTGTCTGAGTTTCAATGTCTTGCCATTCGTCTTGTGGGAAGTCTTCAAACTCGTCATCTTCGTCTAGTTTCTTCACGAATGCGTCCACACTCTCCTTTGATAGAACACTGGTCTTCTCTTGCTGCTGTGGTTGTTCTGCGGACATTGTGTGCTGTGTGATGCGGTGAAACCCTCTCTCAACCGTGTCGTAACCAGAAGGAGGCGAAAGACGTAACTGAGGCACGCAGAAGAAAGAAGGCTCATGTGCGAGAGAGAGAGAGAGAGACCGAGTGATGGCAAGGTCTCCACAAGTTGTACGTCCTCTTTCGTCTACAGTTCTAACTTCTGGCACAATGGTCATATATAACAGACACAGAACGCTAGAAGACGCCCCAATAACACAGGGTAGGATGGAAAAGCACCTGGCATGAAAGAGACCTCTGTTTGTGCCCGCTTTGCACCCACAAACGTAGGAAATACACCAACTACATCTCGCCCGCATCGTTTACTACAAGATACGCCTCCAAAGATCAGTGCAGCGTTGCTTTCTCTATACCCCTTCCTTTTACTTGCAAACAGAATACTGGCCTTCATAACCTGGACGACCAAGGATGAGAGGACTTGTTATCGGAACGTGGTTCTCATCATCTTATATGCACTGGCAGTGGTGCACTGGAACGACTATTTTACTATTGTTTTGCCAGCTATTCTCACTTTGACACTTTGCTCTTGGGTATGGCTGATAAAGGTATTGTATATCGATCACCGCTATGTTACCGAAGATAGTGGTAGCGATAATGAAGATTTAGCACCAACTTTAGAAGAGATTGTTGACACATTGGACAATTTCAACATGAGATGCTCTTTCCTACTCAGTTTTGACCATTTCACTCCAGGTTCTCTGAGACCCACGTTCACCAACATTATGCTTCTCACACCATTTTACAGCTATACCATGCAACATTACATACCAGTCAACATTTGGATTAGCGTGATCAGCGTGTACATGCTCACCTACTATTCTGCATGGTCCATAGCGTTGAGAAGATTACTTTGGAGAAGTCGATACGTACGGCAGATGCTGAGCTTCATTACCAATGAACACTACCCGCTACGTGATAAGGAACTGGAAACCACCATAATGAGTCTCAACATCAAGAGGACCATTGATGATACTACAAAAATTGTCGAGTTCCACATGCTTGAGAACGAGAGGAGATGGATTGGACTTGGTTGGAGCAAGCAAATGCTCTTCTTTGACAGATCACCCTTCTGCACACCTGATATGAAGCAGCAGCTTGCTAATACAGATCAGTTCCAGTTCCCATTGATGAGGAACTACAAGCACAGCGAATGGCAATGGCTTGATATAGAATGGAAGCCCCTGCACAAGAAGCACGGATGGACCTACTTCGATAATCGCTGGAAACACCCCTCGGCGCAGGACTCTGTTACGTGCTATACACGCAGCCGCATTCTCTGTCGCCAATGTGTAGTGGTGCTTCGCAAGACAAGCAGGAGTGCGACAGACGTGGGCTCTGATCTCTGATCCGTAAACAAGTTCGAGTAGGCTCATTTCCGTTTCTTGTCTTTGGTTTTGGTCTTTTGACTTTTGACTTTTGACACTCGTCGCTCTCTTTCTTTCTTTCTTTCTTTCTGCAACTTGTCGTCTCCTAGCGTAGATGTTTGTTTGTAGACTCTTTCTTCTTGCCCGAGATATAGTAGGCACAGTGCACCAACAGCTCTTGCATATAGCAGGACACATCGATATATAAGATCTCTCAGCAACACAGTGTGTACAAATACCCCATAAGCCATGTCTCCTGCTTCCTCAAATCCGCAAGCGTCGGGGCCCCAGAAATCTCACTCATATTCCATGGATAGAATACGACTGGAATCAATCGAGAAGAGAAAGCAAGAATGTGCCCTCATCATTAGGGAAAGGAAGAGAAAGCTATCCGAACTATACTGTGTTGCAAGGTTGCCGTTTGTCCCCATCTCTGGAGATCATGTTCAACATATCGAAGATAAATTAATGGCTTTTCTTGGCAAGAACGATCTTGAAAAGGGCCACAACTTTGATATCTCCTTTCTCTCAAAGGAGAAGATATTCAGGAAGTCTATATCGCCACAGCAGCACCATCAGAATCAGAATCAGAATCAAAACCAAAGTACCAATAACCATTCTGCAGACGCGTCCCCGCTACGAAGTTCAATACCTTCGGCTGTGGAAACCCAACGCTCAAATAGTCAACCAGTCGAACCTCCAAAGAAGCTGAAGAGAGTGGATTCCAATAAGAACGATTCTAGCAAAGATGATACAGCTACAGCTACACCACCACCAGCCCCAAATTCAGCAGTGATACAATCGAAATCGGTCAAATCCCAAAATACATCCAAACTACCATCAAGCATCTCTTCTCCACAAATACATTCACCTGTTCCAATACTGCCAAAGGGTAATGATTTAATGACACGTTCTTCTTCAGATTCCAAAAAATCTACACCATCTCCTTCAACGATAGAGATAGCTTCGCAAATAGAAAAAGAAGTAACGTCGAATGCCAACATTGAAGCTGATATGCAGGAGCTACCTCCAGCGAATAAGGTAATCTATAGCCTGAAAAACGTCACTAAAACCGATGATTCCGCTCAGGATGAACAAGTTAAAGAAAAAGACTCTGAAAGTACGGTGGAACCTGAAGAAGTAACTAAACCAGTTACTGCAGACGTAGTCACAACCCCTCATGATGTCACACAATCTGGGGAACTTCAACATCCAACGACACAAGAAGAGGATGCGGATTCCATTAAGGAAAACAAAGATGATCAATCTAAGGCATTGGTACATCAAACCTCCGATGATAATGATGTTTATAATGACAGCATGATACAGATGGACAATCCTGATAGCGCACCACATACCCATGTAACTAAGCTAATCGACCCCAATGATCCACCATCCTTATTGTCCCTCATAGAGAAATATACACATGATTCTCCTCTCAAACGTTCCGATGAACACCTTATACGAGATCTTCCATACCAAGATGTGGATATTAAAAAGTTGATGATTGCATTGATGCCAGAACGTAAACCACATAGGGTTGCTGAGGCACGTTCATTGACAGAATTGTACTATCATCAACAAACTCTACAACTACAGAAACTTCTGTTACGTGCGCATAAGACATTGACCACTGATGCCTTTGAAACTTCGTTGGTGGAAGGGAAAGTTTCCGTTTTGCATTCCCGTATTGAAGAACTAAAAAGAAAGAACGGTTGGTCATTGAGACAACCCAGAAAGACAGTCGATCCCTTTTTGAAATTTGGCAAGAAAACTCACTGGGACAATCTTGTATCCGAAGCCAAGTGGCTAGCGACCGACTACAAAGAAGAAAGGAGATATAAGATGGCACAATGTGTATATATTGCACAAGCCGTTCAAGACTATTGGACCTATGGAAAAGTATGTTGTGTTAAAAGAGCAAAAATAGAACATTTGCCTGAAAAGATGACAGAATCATTGACTTTACTCTCTGTAGCGGAAAGTTCGAAGACAGACCTGCTTGATGACATAAAGATGGAAGATGCCAATGAAGTCATTGAAACAATGATAGTCACTTCAGGTGATCACGCAAACGAATTGACGAAAGCTGGAGATAAAGTGATCGATTTAGTTGCAGCAAAGATTGCTTCGAATGATGAAGACAAGAGTGAAGATAAAGACGTAGAATTGACTGATGCTTTCTGTGACAAAGTGGTAGATGAGAAAGGAGATGTGGAAATGCCTGAAGCGTCAGATTATAAAGAACAAAACATGGATAAGGAACAACAATCAACTGGAAGTGATAATGCACCGGAGCGCACAGATGTACTCCCCGAACTCACATATCCACAATACGAAGAGGAAGTTGCTAATAGATTTGTTCCATTCAACCTTTATGCCGATTACGATGCTTTTACTATAACGGAAAGGGCTGTGATCAACAACTTGTCCATTTATGCGCCATTTGAAGATAAGGAAAGAAACCACATTGTTGAAAAAGAGCTGTATGGTCACATTTCTGCCATGCTCCCCCCACCAGATGAGGAAGCAGAGTTTGAGAAACTTGTTTTCAAGAAAATTGACGACAATGAGAAGAAGTCCTATAGATCTCAAAATGGACTCTTTGGTCCATATAGAAGAATCAACATTCTAAAACCACCTAGACCACCTCCAATTACCCAACTTAATATCAGAATTCCAACTATCTGGTTACCACAAGATGATAAGTATTTAATAAAATATGTCTCAGAGTTTTCATTTAACTGGGACGTGATATCTGCTCATTTATCAGCGAATACGACCGCAGGTTATACCGCCAACATCGAGAGAAGGACACCTTGGCAATGCTTCGAAAGGTACATACAGTTAAATGATAAGTTCCAATTTTCAGATATGAGAGGGTTGAATGCGATTGCTGCTAAGGAGTGGTTAGAGGCTGCTCATCAAGTCCAAGCGACAACCAAAAGACGTATTTCACCCTTAGGAGTTGGTATCGACTCAATTCAGAGAGGTAACAGAAGATTGAGATGGGCGTCAATGTTTGAAGCAATGAAGAAGCTGATGAGAAAGCGTGAAATACAACAAAAACCGACTCCTCAACCTCGTAAGGTGAACCCAGACATCAAGAAGAGTGATACACCTACACCGGAAGACTTGGCCAAACTGAAGAGTGACAGAGATAGGGCTGTACAGGAAAACTATGCCCAGCAAACCAGAAATGCTGCTTATCAGAGAGCACGCGGTACCCCAGGTAGGCAACTCTCATCAGGGGGTAGACCGTTGGGCTCTCCACAAGCAAATGGTAGGGAAGATGCTGTATCGAATGCCAACACTGGGCGGCCCAACGCGACTACTGCTCAATTCACTCCCGAACAGGTACAAAAGTTTTTACAGCTTCAAAAGCAGAGACAACTTGCACAACGCCAGAAGGCCATGCCACAGCAGACAGGATCTCCAAATATGCCATATCAACCGTCTGCATCTCCGACTGCAGCATCAGTTTATCCTACAAATGCGGTTCCAAAGTCTCAGATTCAAGGTCAACCACAACCTCCAAGATTACAACAAGGTAATTCTTTCACTCAGTCGATGACATCATCACCACAAGCTCAGTTTGCTAATGCGAGATCAAGCTCTCAAGGGACAGCCCCTGTTCCTACTCCTGAACAGGTCTTACAAGGGGTCAAGACCGGAACCAGTGCATCACCGACGCCCTCTATGATCAACAGAACTCAATCTCCAAGTGGTGTAAAGAAGCCTGTCAAGTCTAAATTTGGCTTGTCTCATGCACAGATATCTGCCATTGTAAATCAAATTCAGATGCAGAATCCAAACTTAGAGAAGAGCCAAGTTACACAGTTGGCGAGCTCATACATTGCAAAGTTACAACATGCCAAACAACTGCAATATGAGAAGCAACAGGCTACAATGATGGCGAACTCGTCTGCCGGAAATGCAGCTGGAGGCTCGAACATGGGATCACCAACCCCATCTATGGCCAATCAATCATTGGATGTTTCGTCTTCACAGAGTGGAATGACAGAGAAGAAGAGTGCATCATCTCTGACGCTGGAGCAACTTAACATGTTGATCAAGAATCCAAAATTGAATGATCAGCAGAGGAAGCACTTATTGATCATTCGTCAACGGCAAATTGAGAATCAAAGAAGGATGCAAGCACAAGCACAAGCACAGGCACAAGCGCAAGCTCAAATCCAGGCACAGGCGCATATGAATTCAAGGGCGCAAGCACATGTACACGCCGAAGCACAAACACAGGCACAAGTTGCCCCACCGCCGCAAGATTTGAGTCAGTCCGGCAATACTCCACAGATGAGTAGGATCAACTCTTCTTCTATAACTACCAGGTTTTCACCACAGCCAGGATCTTCTACGCCGAACCAATATGCAAAGTCCATGAACACAACCAATAATGTGAATTCTGCTGATGGTAATGATGCTGACTTTGATGATTTGAGTAAGATTGATGAACTGTTTGGTTTGGGTGGCAATGACGGAAACAGTGGTTCTGGGAACCAGTTTTAGACTTTGTTCTGGATACTTCACAAGAAATCTTTATTTCTCAGTTTGAAATTACGCGCCAGTTCAATATTTATAGTTAATAAGGTAAGCATTTACATGTAGAATGTGGAGGTGAAAGGAATGACAAAATTGAAATAAAAAGTAAAAGTGTTATAAAAGGTAAAAGGCTGCCTTGAGTTAGGTGAGAAGAAAAAAGTTTCAATCTAAATTAGAAGGTAATAGTTGCAACCCCGGAACCTTCAACTGGAACACCATTGTTCGTGTAAGATACTTTAAATTTCAACTTTAGCGAGTTAAAAGGTTGACCAGCCTTATTAGAGATAGTTGCCGATTGAGAGATACCACTAGTTGAGTATGCATCCAACACAACTGCTGTAGGTGGTTTTAATGCCAAGTCGAAGCTCTTCGTGACTGCCAGTGACATTTGAACGTTTTGTAGCTGAGCAGATGACTTATTTGAGAACTGAAGAACCATTTCAAAGGTAGGTTGCTTGGATTTGATGGTGTAAGTGATTGTAATGTTATTGTCGGAATAGAAATGTAATGTAGCTGATGAAGCAGATGGAGTGGATGGAGTAGGAGCATTGAAGTCAAAACCGAATGGATCAAGCTGTGAAGGAGTAGAGGAGTTAGTTGCTGTGGCAAGTGGGAAAGGAGAGGAAGAGCCTGAATTTGAAACTGACGGCTTTGGAGAACCTGAGAACCCAGACAATATGTCCATATTAGAGAGTGGTTTTGATGGTGCAGCTGACATTGGTTCCGGAGATCCGAATAAATTGATGGCACCAACACCAAACTGTGAGTTACCATTGTTGCTGCTACTTTTGTCAAATGAAAGTCCACCAAGGTCACCAAGCAAATCATTGATGGCATCATTTGTGTTAGGCGCACCTAAGTTTGAGTTTGAGTTTGAGTTTGATGACTCCGCAACATCGTCGTCATCAAAATCGATGAGGTTCATGGATTTAGAAGCGTCGACAGAGCTGGTTGGCAAGTTGCTAATATCTTCGCCCTTGATCTGTGCTATCTTTATCAGCGTGGTGTTGATCTTGTCATTCAATACTAGGAGCTTGGCAACATCTGCAGTGCCCTCTTCCTCTTGTATAATTTTTTGAACTCTTGGTTGAGCAACCTTAACTGCGGAGATGAGCTCTTGTAAAGTTTCATCGTCTTGGTCTAGCTTTCCTGTATTTGTTGCATTGTTGAGCATCTCATCTAAGAGGGTAATCTTGCGCTCGAGCTTATCCAAATCATCGTAAACTCTCTGCTTGGTTTCTTCAAGAGCATCATCTTCCTTGAATCCAGACATAATTTTCATCAAATCGTTTGCTTCTTTCAAGTCTTGTGGTCTACCTCTTCTAATCAACTCTTGCAATTTTGCACTTTGTACAATTCTTTCTTCTCTTTGAAGCTCTTCAATTGATTTCAAGCCGTCACTAGGGTTTAGAACAGCAGCATCTTCCTTTTTGACTGCTGGGAAGTCATATCCTTTACTTCTCAACAATCTGTACATATCTTTAATGTACGTCAAATCATCCTTATATCTTGCAGTTTTGCAAAGGGTCTGGACCCATTCTGCCAAAGTGCCCAAGATCAATCTCTGGACTCTGGAGTAAGCAGGAGGTGGTCTTTCAGGAAATCTCTTAACCAATTCGTTCAAGAATTCCTTTCTCGAAATCTGTAAATGAACAGGGTAACCACCATTCTTGACCAAATAATCAAGTAGGGTCAATGCTAGTTCTGAGACTTGAGGGTCCCTGGAGTTGATCAACTTGACAACGGCAATACACGCTTCACGAGGAAGGGATGCTTGCTTTGAGTTGACCAAGTCACAGATCTCCAAGTTCAATGCAATGTTTGGCTCATCTAATGTGGGACGACAGGCACGATCTGCAATTAGAAAAAGTAGAATGAAAGACACGATATTGAATGTTAGTAAATGGTCATATCTATTAATAATGGGAACTCAGAATAGGCTTTCCAATATTGATAAGTAGCTGATGGTAAATACGTACGTATTCTTCTGAGGAGTTTTCCACTTGAGCCCGGCAAGCTTGTAAGAGACGACATGGTTTCGTTGGGCAGGCAATAGACAGGACGCGGCGTTTTTGAGGTGAGAGCACAAATGTGAGACAGTTGGCGTTGGGCAATGCGCTCTTTAGTGCCAAGATACCAGACGTACTTGCCACCGGTGGCTGGCCAGCTGCTATCGAGTATCAAATGCGGTTCAGTTGGTTTCTCTTCCACCCAATTCGAGGAATTGGATTCTTCAACAATCAAATCGCCAATTTTGCCATTTTGCCATTGTTTCACTGCTTCCATAGCATTACATGGGTGATCGGGGGCGTTGGAATGGGACAGTGGGACGCTAACAGCACACTATAGAGGCAGTACGGCCCGAAGACATAGTAGCGTTCAGCGACGATGCCAGTGAGAATACAGTGGTCGGGATTGATATCACTTCTCTCTCTTTCTACTCTCTGTATAATTTGTGTGGACTGCTGACCGTGTGAGGTGGATATCTTCAATATCCCTGCCCAGGCTTCGCACACTTATGCCATTGGACTACTCTAGGGTCTCTTTAAGTAGCAGACAACACATAGTAAGTCTCGACGCCCATGTCTCTGTTAAGCGGGCTTTGTCTCTATGTACTTGGACAGAAGTTTTGCTAGAGACAAGGACCTTCCCGTTTAGGCAGTCTGCGTATTCGCTTTCCTTATCGAGAAGGTGTAACCGCCGGAGCAGTGATTTCAGCGTGTCGGAGTAAACGACTTGGCATCATGCCATTAACAATATTGGCAATGATGGTCCACTGTTTGGCATCTTTCGTTTTCTAACAACAGAAGAACGGCTAATCTGCTGGCATCATGCAATCATTAACATTTGACTAGATACCAGAAAGATGTTCTCAAAGTCACCATCACACACTACTCCGACACCAGGATCAACTCCTAAGCTTTCATCTTTCACTTCAAATGGTTCCGCCCAATCTTCGGAAAACTCCCTTTATACAGTCTCCTCCCCGTTCGAGCTCAATGATATACCAGATGAGAGCGAATTCGTTCTTATAAGCACAAATAAATTCAACATCTCCATAAAACTTTTAGATAAAGTGTTATATTTGAGAGGAGAAGAAATGCAGTCTCAATATACCCCTCTTCGTGGATACCTGTGTATCTACGTGAAGAAAGCACTAAGAATATCAGATATAAAGTTGAGATTTGATGGTTGCCTCAATCTGAAACTATTTCCGTCATCTTCACACCCAAATCCCAAATCCCCGCATGTCAAAGACAAGTCACTTTCGATATTCACACAGATGAGGTCATGGCAATACAAGGAGAATGATGAAGTTCTCGAACCGGACTACTTTTCCAAGGGCTCTTTTACCTATCCGTTCCAGTTTCTTATCCCAAACAAAATACCAGAATCAATGTCCAATATATTTGGCTCAACTTCGTATTTGTTGACAGTCATTGTGAATCCAAAACCGAGTTCTTTGGCCAGTGCTCTTTTAACCCAGACGCATTTTGAAAAATCGCTACCAATCCAGATTGTCCAATGTGATACAGATTCGGAAGGCTCGTCACTTGCAGCGACAGACGCTTTATCTATAGGAAACTGGAGGAACTTACTTTACTACAAAATCAATATATCTAACAGGCAAGCCAGTATCGGTAACAATCTGAAGTTCTATATAAAAGTGATACCAATAGATTCACAAAGGTACATTTTCAACTCCATAAAGGTGTATCTGGATCAAATCACTGAGTACAATGTGGGCGATAAACTTGATGACTCAGAGAAAGATGAATATCATATGTTTCTAGCTAATACAGAGCGTGTACTACTTGATGAGTTTGACGTCTCAGATTTGGAGAACGATATCCACTCATGGGAGTTCGATTTACCATTACAAAAGGATTATAAGAAGTTTGATACCTCTAAAAAGAAGGTGATGGATAATGTCTTTGTGAAACTTGTGCCAAGTACAAATGAGCTTGAAAATCGAGTATGCCATTTCAAAGTGACACATAAAGTCAGGGTTCTGCTTTCAGTGGAAGAAATACCCCTTGATAATGGATTCTCTGAGGTCGATACATCGGACATGGTCAGCTCATTCTCCATGAGATCTAGAGCTCAGAGTATTGATAAAATGATGCACAATACAAGAGCGGAAAAACATGACAACGAGATCATTCGCAAAACTGCGGTCCTTATACGAGAACCGGCTGAGAAGTTACAGAAAGTGGAACTCATTTTAGATGCAGAGGTTGAGATCTTAAAGGGTGAAAGTGTAGTGGGGAAGATGCCACCACCTAACTATTTTGACTCAAGTCATGTTTCGAAAAAAACGCCGGTATCAAATGCAATGATGAACACTGGTTCCCATCTCAACATGAGGCAGAAACCGAAACGTAAACCATTGACGTTTATAGTCCCACCAGCTTACGAAGAGATAGGGGAGCTATCGGGGCTCCCCCCTTACATTTCCTAAATTTCCTGTTTAATGTTACTCAAGCCTTAGGTAATGTACATATCGGGATTATATTCAAATACCGCATGGTATTAGGTCATAGAGCGATCCAGGAGTCGAGATAAATACGCGTCTTGGTGTCCTGTTCTTTAGCGTCACCATTGTCATCCGTAATCATCGTATCTAGCACTCGATAATTGTCATTGATATTGAAAATCTCACCATCTGCTGGAGCGTATAGGTCTTCACCTTCAACTTTACCTCCCCCAGCTTCAAGAACACTCTGCCACGTAGCCTTGTATGAACCGTCAATGCTTTCAATCTTTTCATCATATTCGAGAACATCACACAATGATTTGACATCAGATAAAGTAAGTTCTATGGTGGTAATCCCCGATGACACAATGAAATCATTGATGTCCGATAAAGAAGGCAACACTGATCCCATTCCGGTTATAACTTGGGCTGGATAACTATACTGTTTTAAACCATCTGGAATATATCCCTTCTTCTTGAAACATTTCGGATATGCTTTTTGAGCCACAAATTTCCATATGACAATAAGTAGAGAATCAATGAAATCAGTATCCAACTCACTATCTGTAAACCAAGGACCACCAGTAACATCGATGGATGGGGTTAAGTGGTAAAGCATGTAAATCTTTCTGGTTGGATGCTTCACAGATTTCACCGACTTAATATATGATTGCGATTCCAAGGATTTAAGACATCTTAAAACAATATGCTGATGTAGATTTGTCTTTGCTTTGATAGTCTTCGTCCATATACCTTCTCTACCGGCAGCTTCAACGTGGGAGTACACAATAGCTTCATCTGCAGACATGTTACTAACTTTCTTTGCTTCCTGTTCAGTAATTGGAGCAAACAATATCTGCTTCTCATTAGACTCACCTTGAGCTTCACTCTCCAGAATCTTCAATAATCCTTTATTCAGTAACGCTTGTGCATTTTGCATTAATTCAGCTGGATTGTCGGACTTCAACAGTTCTAAAAGTTCATTTTGAGTGTAGGAGAATTTACCCCCTGTAACCATGACATGGTGCATTTGCTTGGCAGCAGCAGGGAGGTCATTGGCAAATGAATCACTCATTGTTTTTTAGCAAGTCTGGTATAATATATAGCTCGACAGACAGTTGATGCAGCAACTGAAAGTTAGTTTTGCGTGGTCAGTTAAAGAAGAAGTGTCGAACTTTGCTGATCCACGATCCACGATTATACCAAGAACATGAAAAATATTTTGATCTCAAATCTGAAATTCGATGTCCGATACTTAGTTTTGAGGTTACGCACGCCTTCACTCCCACGTCACTTCTTCTGTAGACTTCATGATGAGGACAGACCCATCAATACCAAATGGTATTACTTCCCTTTCTAGAAGATGAAGACGACAACGATGTTGTGGAACCTTTAAAGTTCCGGGATAGCCCGAAGAAACCCCAAACCAATATGTTCAAGACCCGGAAATTCAAACGTGAGCTCACAGGTAGTATACCCGACAACGAACCAAGTGTACCCCAAGGACGCACCGGGCTCAACTACGATGAAAACGAAGACGAAGAAGATGATGAGTCAGTTCTAAGTCTTGGTGCTGACACCGGATTGAAAAGGAAAAATTTCCAGATAAAACTGAAGCCGAAGATTATTCCTAAGCGAAATCTATCTTTATTGCTAGATGAGAATGAGGACATTAGAACACCAACGGACGATAAAACCGATATAAAAAGCTATTTAGATAATTACACTATGAAGGGAGAAAATATAGCGACCAAAAATGTTTCTTCTGCCGTTGAGGAAAATGCAGAGGGTACAGTTCTAGGGGGCTCAGAAGTGGAAGACAGCGATTTCGATGTCATAATGCCTGACGCCAACGGTTTTTCAAGTGCTATTTTGAAATCAGCTGGCGATCCATTCACAAAAGATGTTGAATTACTGAAGAGAAGAGAGATAGAGGAAGCACTCAAAGAGACAACACTGGAGGATGATACACCAGATATTTCCGGGGAATATAAGGCACCTCCAGAGGAATTGACAGGCCTAGATCAATTACCACATCTTTATGCCAATGAATTGGACAATATTAGACTAAGCACCACAGATGTCATCTCGAACATAGGAACAAGGCACATTGATCTAGTGTTTCATCCTTCTGCCGAATCCTCCAACCCTGATGATTTCGAAGCCTTTGTCCACAAGCTCCACGACAAGATTGCATCTATCTCAGTAGTCACTGAACAGAGGGAGTCTGAAAAGAACCATTTGCAGAAAGAGCTCGAGAAACTCATAGAGCAACGAGAAGAGTATTCCGGTTCGATTCTTCGAGCCTTGCCAGAACGCCACATACATGACTCCAGGTTCAGAAGCCAGTAGCTACTTTTTATGGAGTTTATAGCCCTTGAATCACTGTCTCAACTGAAACCATGAAACCAATACATTTTCACATAGATATATTTTTGGAAATTATCGTGACACCCACTCGCATGACTCAACTCTATTTAGCCCGGAGCAGTACGTTTATTGTGGAAACCGTTAGCGGGATGCGCGGGTTAGCGAGTTACTCGATCTGGCAATTTTCAGTGAGCGCGCTTAATTTTGCGCATTCTCACAGCACGGCAATGATGAATCCCTCGCTTTAATTGGCGGTAGAGGCTGCGAATTCAGTCATCAGTGAAAGAAATTAGCCTGTGTAATGCCTGATGCCATTTCGGCACAACTTTCTTATATAAGTTACCACTTTCTCTTATAGGCTAGCCCTTCAGCACCAACCTGGTTCTCTTCTAAAACTCTCGCCCAGGCACTTTCTCACCATCAACATGCTCTTCTCTAAACTAACTCAAAGATCATTCTCGTCTTCCGCAATGACTGCATCTAACACCATTAGACACCTGATTTCCATCTCAGACTTGTCAACACCAGAATTCAAGTCCCTTGTTAACAGAGCTGAATATCATAAGAACCTTATCAAATCCAAGCAAAAGCCAGTCGAATGGCCATTACAGGGCGAGCTAGTTGCAATGCTTTTTACTAAAAGATCAACTAGAACAAGAATATCCACAGAAGGTGCAGCGGCATACTTTGGTGGTCAGCCAATGTTTTTGGGCAAAGAAGATATTCAACTGGGTGTCAATGAATCGTTTTATGACACCACTAAGGTTATTTCATCTATGACTTCATGTATTTTTGCAAGAGTCAACTCCCACAACGATATACAGCAGCTATGCGAGCACTCCTCTGTTCCTATAATAAACTCTCTTTGTGACAGATACCATCCTTTACAGGCCATCTGTGATCTTCTTACAATCAAGGAAAACTTCAAGGAATTGAAGGGTCTTAAACTTGCGTGGATTGGTGACGCTAATAATGTCATCAATGACATGGCAATAGCTGCGATGAAATTTGGGATTAACGTGACTGTTGCAACACCTGCTGGCATTGAAATCGAGCAACACGTGATAGACGCTGCCGCTAAGGTCACCGCTGAGACTGGTGCGGCCCTTGAACTCACGCACGATTCCAAGGCGGCTGCAACTGATGCAAACATCCTAGTGACAGATACCTTCATTTCTATGGGTGAAGAGAGCCAAAAACAACAAAAGCTGAAGCAATTTGAAGGTTTCCAAATTAATACGGAATTGGCATCTTTAGCCCACAAGAATTACAAGTTCTTGCATTGCTTACCAAGACACAAGGAAGAAGTCTCTGATGACGTTTTCTACAGTGATCACTCTGTTGTTTTCCCAGAGGCTGAGAACAGATTATATGCTGCTATTGCAACCATCGAAGCCTTCGTTGTTAACAAGGGTCAATTTCTATGATTGATTTTGTTTCCACTTATTTACCATCACCACTATGTACTTTAATCTTTTGACGTATGCTGTGATAGCTAAGAGGCTACACCTGTAAGAAATGTATAGTCTCTTGCAATACTCCAAGAATTGGGAACCGAGAACCGAGAACAGAATGCACTGGCAAGCTTTTATTTGATTACGTAGGCGTGAAGATGCGAGTGCGAGGTGCGTGTAAGTGAAATCTGGACCTCTCGATCCCTCCATGTATAGGTGTGACATCCCTCATTTTCCTCAAATGCTTCCGTATTCCATATTCCGGAGCAACGAACCAATTGGATACTCTGTTGGTCAACTTAGATACCCGGACAGATCAATAATTATCTGATGACGACCAAAATCCCTGCTCATACGCTTGAAAAGATAAATCGTCTGATTAAGAATGACGGTGATCTCTCCAACATTGACAGTTATATAACAGACATCAAGAAGGAGAAATATACAATTGACTCTCAGTTGAATCTTGAGCAGGATCGACACCTTCAACAGATACATCTTGTCATTTCCAATATGCAATCTGCCAATAAGAACTTGCAAGATTTGAAGTATAGTGTCGGTAAACTTGATGAATTGCGCCGTGATAATTTGGCTAACAATAGCAATTCAGAAATCTTTCAAGCCTTCGATAATGCTGCTTTGGTCATGAAAAACATCAATGCAATTGAAGAAGTCTACAAAAGCATCTCCACATTTGATGAAAAACACAAAACGATACTTGCAATATTGAATCAGGAAATCACTAAGGATGAACACCAACAGCTACAGCTTTCCTCGGGTGACGATTTATTAGTTGCACACTACGAGCTAACGAAACTTAGAGATTTACAAGATCGGTTTACAGTTATGGCAAATACATCTAGAGTGACCGAAACCCAAAATATAGTTAACAAGCTCTCCAAAAAGTTGGATGAATGTACCGCCAAATTTGATCAATTATTGGATATTATTGTTGATTCAACCCTTGATTTCGTAGAGAATGGCAATTTTGCCTTTCTCATTAAAGTAATCAAAATGATAGAGTATGAAGAGAGAGAAGACTTGAAAGTGCGGCTCTGGAACCACTTGATTGACAAGAAAACCAATAACGGGAATGGGGCTGGAGATGATGACACTGTGGTTCAAACTACCAAGAGACTGACAAAAGTGAAAAGATCACACGAAAGAGGCTACAAAGGAAAGTTTGAAGAATTGTTTAGAAAGAGTATCGAGGATAAGTGTAATGATATTTTGAGCGCCAACAATCTATCGATATTGCTTGGACAAGACGGTGCTTTCTATTACCAATCGATATCTGGATACAAAACTGCTAATGAAAGGTGTTTTCCGAAGGAATGGGATTTTTTCCCAAAAATCTTGAGGTGGCACCAAGATTCTGTTCGAAGATTCATCGACAAGCAGCTAGAATCTGGTGAATATAGCAATGACGATCTTGCGCAGATTCTCGATTTGGATTACGAGAATAGATCCACACTCAAGCAATTATATAAACTGAACAACAAAGAATCTAAAGAGTTTAGACTTGTCTCGGAAGAGAAGAAGAAGCAATTATTGAATAAGACCTTGCAGGAAAACATCAACGCAACCTCCAAGTGGATCGATACCGCTGTGGAGAAGGGTATCGCCAAATTCCAATCATTACAAGAAGAGCCATCGGATCGTAGAGATGATCGCCTGTCCTTCCAAGTTGCACAGGATGTCATGTTAATTTTATCATCCAATACCAAGAGCATAAGAAAGATTGGGGATGCGTCTATCCTTGTGCAGTACTTTGGATTTTTTGCGAATGACATCATGAGAACTTATCAAGAGAGCTGGGTGATTGCTCTTGATAAAATGACTGAGCTTTGGAAAATCTCTAGGGATCAATTGGGGGCCAAAAACAAATCAACGGTTCAAGTCACCGAAAACATTGGCTATTTACCAAGATACATTACGAACTTGTCAAATGACTGCTTGATTTTGACTGATGCACTAGAGAGAGATTTTGATACAATCACCCAAGGATTGGCTGAAGTTCATACTCATAAATTAAATGAGTTAAAACAGATTGCAACTACTCATTCAATTGAGCTTGGTACATACTGTCTCCAGAAACTTTCATCATTGGCAATTGATGACTATGGTCCTTTAATGAGCGATATGTATACCAAGTCGTGGTATAAATCATCAACTATCATTGATGGTGTATTGAATATCATCGATGAAGAGTATTTAATGCCATTCATTGACTTTTCATATCCGGAGTTGTTGGTTTCATTGTTTGATTTCATTACAGATGACTTCTTGCTGAACTACATCACCATGCTTAACTATAAAAGAAATTTTGAGAAGAAAGTGGTCGCTGCACTGGAGAGGGATGGTCATAAGATCATGGAAGTGTTAGGAAAGCACGACGAAGACGGTATACTAGAGAACAAAATGATCATCATTGATATTTTGATTGAGCTCATATCGTCTGAGGATGAGAGTGCATTTGTGGAAAAATGGTCTGTGGCATTGAGCGAAGTGTACGATTTACCGGTTGATCTAATGAGGATCATTCTTGAATGCAAGAAAGTGGAAAAGTCTAAGATCACTTTCATTATCGGCGAGTGCGAAGATATGTGCAAGCAATCTATGACGGAACACGCCGATAAACCTGCTTCCATTTTCAGAAAATTTCACTACTCTCCAATAAAGAAATAGGGTGGTATATTGATTGAAGGCTCATATATTTATGCCATATAACTTTGTACTCTACGCATAACCCAATAACGCATGAACTGTTTATATACTGACACTGGTGGCTTGCATGCCTCACACTGACACAAAAATAATAGTCAAGATATACTTCTCGCTTTCATTGAATTCAACCGGAATGGTAAAAAGACCATCCGTCTTCTCGTCCCAGAGAGCGTTAAGTGTGGTAGCCATTTGGTTGTTCGCTGGTTCAGTCACAATCAGCTTCGTGGTATGTATTATGTACTTAAATTTGGAAGATTTCTCTCCCAAAAGCTTCAATATCCTCTCAACTATAGCTTTTATTCCAGGTTCAGATTGTGACCGAATTTGGTCCTGAATGAACTCCGTCAAGTCTTTCTCTGCGATCGGCTGTGTAAAGTGTTAGTACTTCTCCGCATTCGAGATATAGAGATTTAGAGTGTGTTCACTTACCAGTTTCTCAACATTGAGTCCCTGTTTAATGGTTGGTGGTTGCAATTGATCTGAAGTCATACTTGGCGAAGATAAGCGCAAATGCCCCCTGATATAGGGCTAGACAGTGCAATTGAACGTCCCTGGTTTCCGATCTACATGCAGTGTTGAGTTGCCTGTGCCAGTGGCCAGTGCCATGCGCTCCTCGGCAAACCTTCCTAAATGGGCGACTGGAGGACTTTCCTCTTTCGGCATGCACGTGCAGCATGAATTCCGGACAGGCGAATTACTTCTTTGTTCTCCAAATTGTTGCTTAATACATGTGCTGCAATGGAAAGCTTCAATGCTCTACACGCCTCGGGAGAAAGCATTCTAAAGGCTTTTGTCTACACACACACTTATCAATCCTTTCATATCACATCCTTTATTTTTAAGATATCTCGACTCATAATTGCTAGTGCACATTAACATTCGAGTCCAGCAGACCCTTATACCCTATCATATCACCCCACTATCACATAACTGAAAATGTCTTCTGCTCCATTATTACAAACAGGTATGTACACTTTTGCTACACATATAGATTGAATATCACGCTAGACTACTCGAATATTAGACACGCTGCCAGTAGTGACGAAACGCCATTTGTGCATGTGTAAAGAGAGCCATCTCCCTCAGAAACAAAGATACTAACATGAATCCTCAAAACTTTGACCATTCACATGGTCAACTTTAATACTAATTGCTTTAATTGATACAGTTCCAGGTAAGAGAATTGCATTACCAACCCGTGTTGAACCAAAGGTCTTCTTCGCGAATGAAAGAACCTTCCTCTCATGGTTGAACTTCACAGTCATTTTAGGATCACTTGCAATTGGTTTACTCAATTTCGGTGATAAGGTTGGAAGAATTTCTGCTTCTTTATTCACATTATTGGCAATGGGTACAATGGGATATGCGCTTGTCACATATCACTGGAGAGCTAATGCTATCAGAAGAAGAGGATCCGGTCCTTACGACGATAGATTCGGTCCAACCATGCTTTGTTTCTTCTTACTCATTGCTGTTATTGTCAACTTCGTTTTGAGAATAAGAGCTTGAATTGAGCATTACGTGGTACTGATGGCTACGAAAGATGAACTGAACTGACATCCCACGAAACGAAACATCAATATAGACTTTTTGTTCGTACATTTCAACTGAATGGTTTACCTCTTATCCCTACACTACCTATAATTCCACCATCCGTTTCTCTCCCCTAATTTTTATCTAACGCATTTATCAAACTGTAATACTGATCTCCAATTCCCGCACAGTAGAGCCCGTTGGGCGTGACTTCACTCTGTAAACCTCGGCAGCTGTATCTCATTCATTTGCACTTTAATTCGATTCTCACAACGTGTACATGACGAGCCCACAGCCCACAGCCCACAGCTCTCAACTCTCAATTCTCAGCGCAATAAAGTCCGCCGCATGCGGCGTAGAGGCCGACGCGTCCATCAGCATTTTATAAAATTGCCGCTGTCACGTGACCGTCGCGACCCTGTCAGACACATCCGTATGTGACTGCGTTTTACAATTTTTCAAGATCATCCTTACGGCGCATTTTTGGCGTTCTGCTTCCACCTCAAATGCCAGTAAGCGGTGCGCGGGTGTCTGCGAAAATGAGAAATTCGCTGCAGAGCAGGGGTTGGGAATGGGGGGAGAATCGTCTCTCGATACTGTGACAGGCCTGTGGCAGCGGGGATCGCAGGTCGGTCTGTCGGTAGGTTGGGTGGAGGGTGGAAAATAATCTGCACAGGCCATTTCACGATATAATGGAGTACACAAAGTAGGGCACAAAGTGGTCAATATAGTTCCCCGTCTTCAGTTCCAGAAACCAGCACTAATACAATATGGTACGTACCCGTCATAATGCAAGAGAGAGGGAAGACTTAAGCTAGATACGCAGAGAATTGGAAACATAGTGTTTGATAGTGATCAAGATGTCAAAAAGTCAATGAATAATGAAAGAATACCGAAAAAGAGCAGTGTGTTAGTCAATCTGAATTAAACTGTGAGTAATACCGAAACAATATCCACAATACCATATCTCTAAGATGATAGAATCGTCAACTGTGGCTCTCTAAGATACATCCGACACTTCGTACCCTTTGACCGATACTCATAACCAGTACTCATTTGGCAATAGAAATTGAACTGCAAAAGCATTATCAATGTGCCCTTTTTTGTACAAGTGCATAAAACATGAGATGAGAGATTGAAAGATTCCCTAAATACTATTATTATTCACGAGTACTGCTTAGGTCCAAGTATTTCACTACTCACCATCTCCGGTATACACACATCAGAACCTTCAATCTTTGCGAATATCTATGTTAAGTCATTCAATGTGGAGTTATTGGAGCAACTTACTAACAATTATCCCCTTACCATTCTTTATCATTACAGTCTGACGCAATCACTATTAGAACCAGAAAGGTTTTAT
>JAMYHI010000197.1:0-38333 GCA_025531525.1 Pichia sp. P7020A
CCGACGGTGAAAGATGCTGTTTTGAATGACAAGTTTAAGCTCCCAGGAGATATTTTCCCCAGTTTGTTTGATTATCAGAAAACGTGCGTGCAATGGCTATCGGAGTTACACTCCCAAAGAACGGGTGGTATCATTGGTGATGAAATGGGATTAGGTAAAACTGTTCAAATGATATCATTCCTTGCAGGTCTTCATTATAGTCAAAACTTGAAAGGACCCATTCTAGTGGTATGTCCTGCAACGGTGCTCAAACAATGGTGTAACGAATTTCATAGATGGTGGCCACCCTTCAGGGCAGTTATCTTACACTCAATTGGTGAAGGTATGTCTACTCAAAAGAAGCGGAGAAGAAAGGGAAGTGATGATGAGTTTGAGGATGAACTGGACGACGAAGACCTTGAGAACGAAGAGTTTGGCTCTGTGAAGACTCTCAGCAAGACCAGAGAGAACAAAAATGTGAAGGAGTTGGTGAATAACGTTGTTTCAAAGGGTCATGTCATTATAACCACATATGCAGGTGTTAGGATGTACGCACAGTATTTACTGCCTGTGAAATGGGGGTATGTCATATTGGATGAGGGTCATAAAATTAGAAACCCGGATAGTTTCATTACCATTACATGCAAGCAATTGAAGACACCCAATAGGATTATTTTGTCAGGTACTCCGATACAGAATAATCTAGTTGAATTGTGGAGTTTGTTTGATTTCATATTCCCCGGGAGGTTGGGTACGTTACCAGTTTTCCAGAAACAGTTTTGCATACCCATCAATTTGGGCGGGTATGCAAACGCTACAAATGTGCAAGTTCAAGCTGGGTATAAATGTGCAGTTATATTGAAAGATTTGGTTTCGCCATACCTTCTTAGACGTGTGAAGGCAGATGTTGCTAAGGACTTACCGAAAAAGACAGAGATGGTGCTTTTCTGTAAGCTCACACCTGAACAGCGGACATTATATCAGAAATTCATTGATTCTCCTGATTTGCAAAAGATTCTTGCCGGCAAGAGAAATGCATTGTTTGGTATCGACATGTTGAGAAAGATTTGCAATCATCCTAACTTGGTCGATATGAATGTGAAAGGGAAGAAGATTGTTGAACTCCCTAAACTTGATGATCTTGTCTCCAAATCTGGTAAGTTACAAGTGGTCATTGCATTATTAGAGCTTTGGACGAATGAGAAGAGAAAGATATTAATTTTCACGCAAACCAAACAAATGCTCAACATTTTGCAGCAATTGGTGGATATTTTGAACAAAGAACAGAATAAGGGCTATAAATACATGAGAATGGATGGAGGTACCCCAATTATTGAACGACAATCTTTGGTCGATGAGTTTAACACAGATTCTTCCTACAATATTTTCTTGTTGACTACACGGGTTGGTGGATTGGGTGTGAATTTGACAGGTGCTTCAAGAGTTATCATTTACGATCCGGATTGGAATCCTTCAACTGACATGCAAGCTAGGGAAAGAGCATGGAGATTAGGGCAAAAGAAAGATGTTGCAATCTATAGGTTGATCATGGCGGGATCCATTGAAGAGAAGATATACCACAGACAAATTTTCAAACAATTTTTAACTAACAAGATCTTGAAGGATCCTAAACAGAAACGATTTTTCAAGATGACTGACATGTATGACCTTTTCAGTTTGGGTGATGATGAAGTGAAAGGTACTGAAACGGCAGATTTATTCGATGCAGATGAGTCCACTTTCGATGGTATAAAGGAGAGGAAATCCAAGTTCAAGTCTAGGCCTAGTAACAGACTGTTGAAGAACGGTAAGCCCGATGAAGCGGATGAGGATTTCCTCAAAGCGACAAAGATATCTGGTGTTGCGGGGCTTGCAGAGTATAATGACGAAGATGTGAAGGAGAAGTCAATGTTTGATGATGATGATAGTAGAGTTGTCAAATCCAAGGACGCCCAGATTTCCACTAACCTAATGTCTGATATATTCAAGAAAACGGGAATTCACTCAGCCGTGGAACATGATTCTATCATGGACAAGAGTAATTTGAGCAGTGCCTCTGACACGTCTGCGATGCTTGTTGATAACGAAGCTACTAGGATCGCCAATGAAGCTGTTGCAGCGTTACGTGAGTCCCGAAAATTGACCAAGACTAATGGAATTTCCGTACCTACTTGGACTGGTAAGTTTGGTCGTGCCGGTAGGACCGATGTTGTGAAAAGACAACGTACAAACTCACCATTACCTACATCACCCATTGGCAGGAATGGCAGTCGTTCACCTATAGGTGTGAGTGGAGTTGCCGCCTCAAGTACAATTCTCGCTGGGATTCAGAAGAGGAAAGAAGGTATTGTAAAGAAGCCAACTACCAAATCGGAGAGTTTGATTAGACAATTGAGCGATTACATGTCCCGTGTCAATGGGAACTTTAGCACTTCCAGTGAGGTGTTGGATCATCTCGATATTGATTTCAGCGATAAGCAAACTGTGAACGTTGTGCGGAACATGTTGAAAAACATCTGTACGTGGGACAAAGAACGCAAAGGGTGGGTTTTGAATGCGGAGTTCCAATGAGTTGTTGTGAGGGGATAAGTTATTGTGGAAGAGTTGACCTCTGATACATAGATAATATTTATAATGTGTACGGTAGGGAAAGAAAATAAGGTGAATCGGGTCTTCTCAAAAGACGGGTCAAAAATCAATGTTAACGAGAGTCTTAGGGCATGCATACATACATCATGCTCAATTGGTGCCTAAAGTGTAGTCGCCGGCTAACCATCTGTTGAGCATAGACATGGAAGCTTCAGGTTGGTCGTATGGAACCATATGACCAGCTTCGAACATTCTAGCAAAGGTGAAATAGTCAAAGTTCTTCACATCACCGATGTGGGTCTTGCCATCATCAAGGAACATCTTCTTAGTCTTTGCATCGTTGAAGTCATCCTTACCGGACCAGAGGAGTTCGTTCGTCCATGCTTGGTTACCGAGCCAGTTACAGATGAAATCTTTGTCACCCGCGTAGATCAAGACTGGCAGTTCCTTTTCTAGAAGGTCAATGACGTTCTTGTGGTATGGTTTCATCCAGTCACCAGCAAACATGAAGTTTCTGTTGACATCAAAGTTACAAGATTCGTAGGTGTCGACTTCAGCACCTAACTTCTCCTTGACGACATCTTGGTTCAAATATTGGTCAATGTACTCCAAACCCTTGTAGCATAAGGAAGAGCCTTCACACATTTTTCTAACATCGTAGACGTTTCTTCCAGTCTTCTGGTACGGACCGATTTGACCATTGTTACAGTAGATGGATGCAGGGACACATGAGAAGACGGATTGAGATTCGTAACAAGATTCAATGAAGGACAAGCATCTTGGTAAATTAGCCGACATACCGTCACATTCAGCCTCGTCCAAGACAGGCTTGTAACCAGATTTTTCTGGATCGCATGCCATGTTTCTGTATTCAGGATATTGGGTTAATGGGTCTGTCAAACCATTACCAATCAATACGGAAGTCAAGTTGAAAGATCTGTCTGCATGAGACAAGATTTCAGAGGCGAAAACAGGCACGTAATGGCCACCGTAAGATTCAGCAGCAATGTGGAATGGTAAGCCATTGTATTGAGGGAATTGTTGGAAGAATAGTTCAAGGAAGGCGTAAACGTCCTTACCTGCGGCGACTGTGTCTGAGACTGAGCCGGAAGAGTATGAGTAACCAACGTTAACTGGTTGGTCGAGGAAGATGACGGAGGCATTGTTGTTCCACGAGTATGGGTTGTAGACAGGGTTCAAGTTCTCATCGATTGCAGAAGATCCCAATTCGAAAAAGAGACCAGTCAATGAGGAACAACCTGGACCACCGTTCAACCAGAGGATGACAGGGTCGTTCTTAGGGTCATTTCTACTTTCGAAAAACCAGTAAAAGAAATGCTTATCCTCGGATTCAACATCCAAGTAACCAGAGTACTGCTTGGTGTGGTCAATACCCAATTCACCAGGGTTGGTAGTCTTAACTCTCAACTTATAGTCAGAGAACTTGTCATTGGCAACGTGGTGGTCCCAGAAAGTATCTGGCTTTTTAGTGATTTTAAATTGAGGCTCAGATGTGAGTTTAAAATTCTTCATAGTATTTGGGAACTTGAGTTCCATTTCTGCCCAATTTTGGATAGTTTCTGCATCCAAGTTAAGGATGGATTCACCAACTGCTTCAGCGGCCTTTTCAACCATGGACTTTGCCTTGTTAATATTATCAGACAGGGAGCCCTCAATGTCGAGGTGCAAAGGGTTCTGCAATTGGTGTGCAAATTTGGAGGCATCTCCAATGAGGCCTGCGTTAGCAACAGAGAGAGACACTGCTGCTGCAGTGAGTAATGTGTTCGTGAGTCTCATGCTGAGAGGTACAGATAGTTGCTGGATAAGGTCTTCCGATAAGTGCAGATGTCTGTGGGGGCTCTACTCTAGCTAGAATGTGTGTGTATAGTGGTGTATTGAGTGTAGTAGTGTATATCACGGTGTTGTGAAGCAGCAATGGGTGTCACTGTGTGCTATTCCGTGGCGTGGGTACTCCCAGGGAAGAAGAGCAGACGCCGTGCTCAGTGCTCAGCCCAGCTACTCCGGTGACGGCAACCAGCCACCGTCCTTTATTCTTTGTTCTTTGTTCTTTATCGCTGCCATTTATTTTATTTGCCCTCCGCGTGGGCGGGCGGCTCAGAAATTCAGAGAAATGGGAAATTCCCCGATTTTCGCATTTTCACGGAATTTTCTTTTCTGGTGATTACGTACGTTGTTTGCTTTCCTAATTGGGAAACGGTTCCCCTATGGACGGTTCTCGAATGCTTGCAGCTTTAACTTATCGACTGCATGATCCACGTAACATCTATCCAACGCGTGTTCAATCATCCGTAGAGTATAAACGCATATGGCACCACGCGCGTATACGCGCATGGTAGTGTCATCACGTTTGCTGCTTCTGCATTATACACATGTGGCCTCCTCTTCATGATTTCTTCAGCTCTATATTACATTCTACTTCCAAACAGAAAAAACACCAACATGCCAATTCTTCCTTGAATAAAATAGCATCAAGGAAGAATCTTTCTAATTCACATTGGTTGCATAATGTAAGGGAACTTCACCACATTTTGGAAAAATACAAGAAAGGTGATTTCACCTTCTTGACCAGAGTTTCATTGGTGACTACTGATTTGTTCAATAAGTTTGAAGTTATCAATTTAAAGAAATGTGCATCTTTTGCTTCGAGGATCTTGAAACCTTACCTAAAGGTAGGAGCTGAATCTTCCAACGCGCAACTTTCACAACTTGTAAACCCTGTCATTTACTTTACTGGTTTTTGCACAAAGAACTTCATATTTAAAGGTATAACTGCACCAACATTTGTTGATGGTGTGACGGTAATGTCGAAAAATTCAACGAAGGATAAACTTGTCGATTTCATATTGAATGAGCTTAGAAAAGAAAGTAATATGGTTTTGATTTCAAATACACATCGTGGTTTCAATGGGCACACAGGCGATGGAAGAGTTTGTAAACTAGAAATCGTTACTGAATGGATTGATCTAAGGAAAAAAACTGACCACCAAAATCCGAAATGCATACTACGCCCGACGTGGTACACCGTTTGACGGATCAGAAGAAGAGACAGAGACTCAGCTTCAAAATGTCAATGATGCAAATTTTTCAATGATTAACCAAATTGAGGATGCAAACTTCTCTTATCAGGTTCTCAATTCCAACTCAAGTGATGAGGAACTTACAAACTTGCTCAAAATTGATGTTTCTTTTTCAGGTAAAGATTCAGCTTCATTCTCTTCCATTGATGAGGTTGAAGAAATTTGCACTGTTGAGTGGTGTTTACGATGGAAAATCAAAGAAGATATCGATAAGTACACCGATTTGGTTATGAAACTTGGCAAAAGTGATTCTAGCTTCTCACACCTGAAACTACAAAATGAATCCAAAAACTATCCAATTTTCGACGTTGATCCTGTGAAATTTTGGCAAGACAACTATACCAAGTTTCCATATGTTGCAAGAGCAGCTAGAGCTCTTCTTTCGACCACTGCATCTAGTACCTTCATTGAGAGAACCTTCTCAATTGCAACAAACTTGTATAGTGTGAGAAGAGGATCCCTGCAGGAAGATTATGTTCAGAACATTATGCTGCTAAAAACGAATCGTCTCTCTGGTATTGGCGACAGAATCAATACTGACCGTTTGCCAATGCCAGTGGAAGATTTTAAAGCAATATTTGGGGAAGAGCATCCTTTCGCTGATGTCGAGTCTCTCATCAAAAGTTTTAGATGCTTCCGTGAGCGCCCAAAAACTACAGATATTGAAGATCGTCACTAACGTGATGTCGTCTCATCTATTCTGTTTCTTGGGTTATTCTGTAGAAGGTATTTTTAATCATCTATATCCTAACATTGTGTGATCCGATATAACACCATCTCAGGAAGAGGCCAAGTTCGAGTTCGATGTCAGGTCCCCTATGATGAGGTGGAGTACCTTGTGTGACGTACTCTAGTTTTGAGGGTAAGTTTTCCTGTGTATATTGAAGATACAAAGTCTCCATCAAGTAAGGACATGCTCCTTTCTGGATGAAGCATATATTGCCACTTAATCGTTGAACATGACCTCGTTAAAATTATGTGCGAAATGAAGAGTCAAAACGTCAATTATTCAAAAGAGCCAAAACCTTTTTCCGATCCTCAATGAGCGAAAAACCAAACTTAAGCCTTAACTTGTTTACGTCTACGTTGTCGCCATGATGAAAACTTTCTCCATTTTGAGTCCATTTTTGAGACAACACATGGCTTAAGTTTGGTTCTTGGCTCATTGAGTTGATTGAAAACTAACAGCTAGGCTCCTTAATTAATTCCTTTTGACTCGTAATCTGACAAGGCTGGGCTGCCGGCTGCCAGATTAGATTTCTTGGTATTAGTTAAGCAGATGAAGTGTCGATTGGTTATGTAAGCCATCTAAATATACCAGACTCCTCGTACTAGGTTCGGTGGCTAGCCAGGCTTCTGGTAGACCGGCTCCAGTCCTTATATACTCGAGCCCGGTCGCTGGTGCGATCGGGAAACTCGGGAAACTTGCCGCCGAGGAGTTTGCGGAAATAATGTCGGATTAGTCCGGGTAACGGATGTTCCCCCGGATCTACCAATTATACTCTACTCCAGACAAAATCTGTCAAAAACCTAGAGAGGTGAAGCCATCGACGCGTCGCCACAGCACATTATTTCTCGAAAAAAAGTTTCCCAGCTCGAGTTTTGACTTTTTATTAAATGGAAGCTTATCGCCGGTTATCGCCTATAGCCGACTTTACACTACACTAACACAGCTAGCACCACATGCAGGACACTCCGTCTCCAGCTGATCCAGGAACCATGTCCTCAGGCACCCAAAGTGTCCACCATGCCCGCATCGCAGTGCCACAAGGTTTCCCTTAACGGGCTCGCCACAATAGCTACACCCTCCCTGTAACTGCCGGCACCGATCGCAGTACCAGAATCCGAAAGATGGTCTCGTCAATGAAGACGAGTGGTGCTGGTGCTCCTGCTCGTGATCCTTCTCATTGTATCGGGTCTTGCTCTCTTCATTCAGTAGCGGCTTCTGACAATGGCAGCATAACATTCGCACAGACGTCTTCGTCTGACCAATACTCTTGAACTCCTCAAACCGTTCAGAGGCAATCCGTAAAATTGTGGCTGCATTACCGAAAAATCCACATCGTAGCAAGTATTGGTGGTAATCGTACACCCATTCCTCAGTCCTCCTCTTGGAGATACATCCTGGGTAAATCTCGTCAAAAAGCAGCGCTAATGTCGCACACATGACAATGTCACCCTGTCCACAGCTGTATTCAGCAGCTTCTCTGATCATATCGCGTGGGTTCCATGGCACTTCCATCAATGTAGACACCACATCTTCCTTCTTATCCTTCTTATCTTGCTCTACCGCCATACCAGTCTTGGTCCTGCTACCCTCTTTTAAAATAGCCGTCAAGTGGCTCCGTGTATCAGACGTTTTGCTCACTCTAGTGTCAGCACTTCTACTCACTCCAATTATCGCCGTCGGATTCTTGATTGGTAGCCCATCCAGTTCAGAAGCTTCACTCCGTACAGACATCATCAACCGACTGCGTGACTTCTTCATTGATGGAGACACGGATAACGACATTAACGATAGAGACCGCGGTAACGAATGTGGAGACCCGCACTTCTCATCATCCAGATCAATAGAGGATCCCGTGAACGAGTATCTGTACGAACGAGGATTGGACCTGGCCAGTGCTCCTCCATGCTCTTCCTCGTCCCCTTGTTCCTGCTGTTGATGTTCTTCGTCTTGCATCAACTTATTCTGTATATCAACAGGAATAGGCAATGGCGTCGTATGAGAATTATTCGGGAGGTTCATTGTAGGATTTCCAGTGTCATCTGCATTCACGCTCACGGAGTCGGCGTCGGTTTTATTCTCCTCTAGGACAACCTCATCATCGTCGTCGTCTTCCGCAATAGCACTCTCGTCTTGCACTCTCGCTTCCGCCCTCATCGCATCGCCATACTCAGCACTGCCATAAGATCCACTGCCAGCACTACCGATACTTTTCTTCATCACGTCACTCTCGGATCCGTACGATGTCCCCAGCTTCATATCGTCGTCGTGGTCGTTACCATCCAACACAACTGCACGCCCATTCCCATATGTATGTGCATAAGTCTTTCCACTTTCAAAATGGAATTTCTCCAGCTTCCCACCAATTTCTAACTCCGCCTTCACTTCCTTATCTAACACAATGGCCATCTTGATAGCCCTCCAAGTTTGACAGTCTCTGAAATGGCCGACAGAGGCTGCAAGCATAGAGTTGTATTCGCACACTTCCACTATATCACCCCCCTGAGGTGGAACTCGCACAACGTAGTTGGTAGATAAGAACTGTGCCTTGGCAACATCGCTCACCGGTAATGGAACATGCACAGGTGTCACCCATGCTGGGGGTGGCCCTAACTTAGAAGAAGCCGCTGCTCCATTGGTATTCATACAGGTACCAGTTCCAGCTCCACTTCCAACTGCACCCCCACCTCCTTTACTTTTGCTTTCATTGCTTCCATTACTATTAGTAGTCGTTAGAACTGGTCTAGGTGTCACATATGACGGTTGTCTCGATATGATCGGTTGCCTCTGGCGCGTTAGTGATGATGGGAGAGTCGGGGAGCTAGAACCACCACTATTGTTCCCACCAACGATTCCGCCAGCGGCAGATTCGAACAATTGCATACCACTCACCTCTGGTGGCATCGTCATAAAATGAGATTTGGAGCTCGAATGTAAGTGTAAATTGGAGGAAGCGCTTGGGTTATCCACTGACATACTCGTGGCACTTGCATTGATACTCTCTGTGTCGGGTTCATCATACTCTTTAAGTGTTGTTTGATCAAATATGTGCGATTGTTGTTGCATTGGTGGTTGTGATTGTGTTTGCGTTTGCCGTATCAATGAGCTGGCGGTAGAGTTGGGAAATGGGCCCTGAAACTGGGCGCTGTCCTGCTTAATCACCACCAGGTCGGCAGACTGATTCGGGTTCCAGGTCATCGCTGCGGAGGGTAGGTTTTCAATAAACTCTGCCTCCTTTGTGATGTCGTATTGCACCAGTGTTTTATCCTTTGATGTAGATATCAAATGCTTAGGCGTACGCCAGATTAGTTGTGTCACTGGGGCGGAATGCGCATTAATGACATGTTTCGGAATGTATTTCCTATTCAAGTTCCAAACCTGAACAGTGGGATCATCATTAAAGAATGCAACGGCAATGTCAGTGTTCATGATGGAACTATTACCGCGACCTTTACACCATCTAGCCTTAGCAATCGGACCTGATGTAGAGATGGCGTGCGCTGGTTCTCGGGTATCTTGTTCCATATTCCATACTTGTAACTGCCTATCACGTCCACCAGTGACAACATAGTCAAGCTCTGGGTGCCAATGGACAGTCAATGCTGGACCTGTGTGGGCGTTTATACGCCTCTCCCAAGTGGTGTTCTTCCGTAAGTCCCATTTCTCCAAGACTCCCGAATCGAATACGGCAGCTAGCGCATGCCCCTTCTTATTATTAAAGCTGCAACAGCGAACTGCATCTGCATTGCAAGATAAAGTCATAGATGGTTTAGAATTACTCGCCTTCAAGTCCCATATCATGATATTACCATCTTGAGATCCGGAAGCTAGAATGTGTGGTTCAACATAGTTGAAAGCAATACTGTTCACTGCACGGTTGTGTCCCTGTAATGTCGTCTTTGCACGCGTACCACGATCAAAATGGTATATGTTGATAGCTCCTGTGATGGTACTTGCCGCAAGATATCTACCATACTGTTGGTGGCCAAATGCAAGATCTGAGATCGTGCTGATTTTCACCCGTCCCGCGGGTTTCATGGTAAGTTCCGTCTGTAGAGATGCATCAGATTCTGAGATCTTCAACAATTGTAGGTTTCTCGGTGTTGCAATGGCCACTAAATTGGGGGTTTCCCAAGATCTATCACATGCAAGGATTTCATTTGAAGCTTGGAAGTAAACCCGCTCTGGTACACGTTGTATTAATTTGGGGTGTTTATTCAACAGTTTTGAATTCGTATTGGACTCCGACATTATCGTCGAGAGTTGCTGTGTGGGTAACTGTGTCAGTTTGTTCATCTCCGGACTACCACTCCAACTCGGTCCGCTGCTAGCAGATCCATAAAAGCTGGCCATTCTGGACATATTCCCACTAGGTCGTCTCCCAGACTCCGCAAGGCGGATCGGAGATGCAGTACCAAGTCCAGATTTGGAGGGTGATCCTGACGTAAGCCTAGACATGAAGTCAGAACCTAAGAAAGAGTGGTTTGAAGCATAAGATTGTTGCTGCTGTTGTGAAATCTGTCTCTGCGACGATCCTAGGATGGAAATCCCCGACGTTGTATGGCTACTCGAGCCATCATTTGCACTGCTCATTAAGAGTATATGCCACTATATTCAGATATACCTCTGTAGTGTGATCTGTACTATGTACAGCCCGAAACCTTCTCTCTTTTCCTCACTCCGACAATGCTGCCTTCGATTGACACACTAACAGCGATGCCAAGTCAATTGGGGAAATTCATGTTCTAGAGAAAAAATACCGTCGCGTCGCTGGTTCTCAAATAAAAGCAAGACGCGTATATTCGCGTCAAGGTACACGAGGGACGTCTCCGAACACTGAACACTGAACACGAAACAAGAAAAGACAAGCACACGGTACAACCACAGCTAACCAAGCAACCAACAACTATTATACAAAGCAAATGACTATGGAAATAGATAACAAGGCAAATGGTGTTGCCAGCGCTGATACTGCAACCGAAAGTGGTAGGACAATCAAGATCCACAAGCCAACCGAGACAGACATGCGTCACTACTACGAGAACTTCCTACCTTTCAATCTGATCTTTCAATGGCTTAACCACTCGCGTGTACCCAGCACTGACTTTACGCATAGAGAATTTGCATTTGAGCATCAGAATGGTGCATATCAACGTTATAACTCCTTCTCAGACTCTGCAGATTTTAAGAAGAAGGTTTGCAAAGTGAATCCTACGCGTTTTGAAGTTGGTGCCATTTACCCAATTGAACCAAAGAACAGAAAAAGCGTTTCTAAGGCATTAATGAAACCTTTGGCAAAGGAGATGGTTTTGGATATTGATTTGACGGATTACGATGAGATCAGAACTTGTTGTAAAGGTACAGCGATCTGTGATAAATGTTGGAAATTCATCACTTTAGCTATAAAAGTTGTGGACGTTGCAATAAAGGAAGATTTTGGTATTGAGGATAGAATATGGGTTTTCAGTGGTCGTAGAGGTGTCCATTGTTGGATGAGCGATCCAAGAATTAGGGTTCTTAAAGAACAAGGTAGACGTGCATTCATTGAATACTTGGACATTCTTAACGTCAAAAGTAAGGGTAAGAAGGGAATATTTGGTATGAAGAAACCATATCATCCACATGTGGAGCGTTCTTTGGATATTCTCAAAGAACATTTTGTCGAAGTAATTTTGAAAGAACAGGGCACATGGGATTCCGTGGAAGCTAACAAGGAGCTAGTTCAAAGCATCCCCGACGTGAGGTTGAAGAACGCATTGCTCGCCAAATGGAAAGATTTACCCCAACGCACGAGCACTGAAAAATGGATAGATATCGGTGAGTTACATAATGAGCTACGTGTGCAATCGTTTGATATTGTTGACTGGCGTAAGGAAATGATCCTGCAAATGTTGTACCCGCGGCTTGATGTGGAAGTTTCACGACAGATGAACCATTTGCTTAAATCTCCTTTCTGTGTTCACCCGGGTACTGGTAATGTTTGTGTGCCCTTCGATCCATCGGAGAGTGAATTTGATCCTTTCGATGATGCGCCAACATTGCACGAAATTTTCACCGAGAACGAGACAGACTGGCGTGAAACTAAGTTGAGAAAGAGCATAGAACTGTTTGCTCAATATGTGGACGGGCTACAGGAGACTACTGCGAAAAGGGAACGAGAAGATTTAGAGTTCTGAGTTTGAGTTCATGCGCCAAGGCCCAAACGGCCGATATCGGTTTTTTCGTGTATACATATCGAGTAGAGCTAATTGTGGATCGTGCATACAATCCCGTGACATTTGATAATTTATGACTCCACGGTATCTCTCTAGAGGTCTAGTTTGGTTAATATACGTAGTTGAAGCTGTACAGTGTTTATAAGCTTAATTGGCGCTTAAAGCCACAGTTTCCTGTTTAGTTGCTGTTTCCGAAAGTGGTAATTCCAGCGATAAGCGCGCACTAAACTATGGCGTCAGCTGCCCCAATTTCCAGACTATATTGCTTTCGGCTAGTGTGGCATCGATTGAGCAAGAGCATATCGCTAGTTCCAGACTGCTTGGGAAGTGTTCCTTATGTGTGATACTGGATCAATCCCAGACTAATCTATATTACGTTTCAAGGGGTAATTGCGGTTCGCTTCTATGTACTAAAGTTGCATTTAAAAGAGAGCATGGATCCGGGGAAGACACAGCCAGCTTTTCTTTGCAGTCCTGACTTCACTTGCGTTTCACATTACCAAGCATCAAACATAACACATAAAACAAAATGTCCACCCTTGGCGTTATTGACTACGACGGAGCAATTCATTTTTGCAAGGAGACAGATGAAAAAAAGGAGACAGGTATTTTGACCGTCTCTAAAGATAACCTTGAGCGGATGGCATTCCCACAATGGGCACCAACATGGGACATTAAGCACGATCATACTTTCAAAAACATTGAAACCTTTAAGCACATTGACAGGGGCTTGTTTGCAGATCCAGAGCTTAAATCTTTGAAGAATATTGAGGGTATTCAATTCAAAAGAGTCTCTCCGAAATTAGGTCTCGAGGTTGACGGCGTCCAGTTGAGCTCCCTCTCAAACCAACAGAAGGACGATCTAGCTTTGCTAGTGGCCAAACACGGGGTCATTGCCTTTAGAAATCAAGATTTAAAAAACCAATCATTTGAATCCATCAAAGACTGGGGTAGATATTATGGCCCATTACATGTCCATCCTACTTCTGGTGCTCCAGACGGTCATCCAGAGTTCCACTTAGTGTATAGAAGAGGCTCTGCTGATGAACAAGTCAAAATGTTCCAAAATAAGCTCCACAATATTATTTGGCATACAGACGTTGCATATGAGAATCAACCACCAGGATTGACTTTATTTGCTATGCTTGAAAGTGGCGATGCTGGTGGTGATACACAATTCCTTGATCTATTTGAAGCATACGACAGATTGTCACCATTAATGAAGGATCTTATTGATGACTTGAAAGTCCTAAATACCTCTCAAGACCAAGCACGTTCTGCAAAGCTTGCTGGGGGTATTGAACGTAAGGACCCATCGGATAACATTCATCCACTTGTGAGATACCATCCCGTTTTGAAGAGAAAGGGTCTTTACGTCAATAGAAACTTCTCTAGAAGAATATTGGGTATGAAGATTGAGGAGAGTGACAACCTTTTGTTGTTCCTTATAAACCATATTGAGAAGTGTCTCGATGCCCATGTAAGAATGAACTGGGATGAAGATACTGTTGTGGTCTGGGATAACAGAAGAGTGCTCCACACGGCTACATTTGATTGGGACACAGATGATATAAGACATGCATTCAGAGTCACTACTATTGCAGAGAGACCGGTTGCTAGTGAGGAAGAGTACGAGAGCTGGACTCCTGAACTTGAAATAGAAGAACAAAAATCTATCCCATTATACATCAATATGTCCCCAGTGGAGTACTATGAGAAGGTTATCAAACCGTAATGCTCTTCCTCTCTCTATGTTAACATTCTCTGACCTAAAACAGCTTGTAGATACCGAATTCTACCCCTCTATATTCTGTTAAAAACCAATATTTGCAACATTGACAAATAAACAGCTTTAAATCTGAGTAGATATTGTAAATGAATAGCATTGTGGAGCAAGTTTAAAGTTTGCTCTGCCTGAACCTGGATTGTGCCCAAACATTTTCAGTACCGTTGTTGATTTGTTATGTATCAACTAACATAAAAGCGACTTAAAAACAAACATGGATTTGTGAATATGGGGTATAAGTAACTCCGAGTCTATGTAAATATTGGAAGTATTAATACCGCCTGATAGAACAAGTGCGCTGCACATTGAGGCAGAACAGGTTTTGTGATGAACGAGTGGAAATTTCTTAGAAAAGCAGCAGATACCATAATGACATGAATATAGGTACCCCGTGGTACCTTCCACCTGCGTAAGACAGGTACCAAGCTTGTGACCCAGATATATGAATTAAACTGACAAGGAATATATCCATGATTGTTTAACATTGCAAGCCGAAAACCACATCCATAAATTATAAAAGTTTATAGCTTACACGGAAAGTAACCCCATGCAAGCATAACCATTCGTTGTGACTTCTGGCTTTGGGCAGTCCAGAAGGCTTTATACCTTTTACCAATCGCTATTCCCTTCCACCCGTCTCACAAGCTCTGTATCGCCACCATCCCTCAAAACTCTTTACGATTCATTAGACTACCTAGTTTCAAAACACTATAGGTACACCATTGAAGGTGATTTTAGGAGTGAGTACGAGCAAGCATAAAATAGCAAATGTGGTATGTTATGTATAAAAGCAATACAAATAATATAGGGTTGTTATCTTTGCCTTAATGTGCAAAGCGGAAATCAAGGCGAGAAGAACCAGTGTCTTCGGTAGTTGCAATGTAATGAGCCTGCTCATCTTCCGACATTGCATCCCAAACTTTCGCCTTGCGCTTATTGAGATTGACATAAAAAAACTTTGTTCCAATCAATATCGGGAACATTAGCAATGCCAAAGCAAATAGCACAGAGTTACCCGTATGGTAAAGCGGTTTGTCCTGGGTACGATAAACGTTAGATGCAATAATACTTCCTGCTTGGACAAACATGTTGTAGACTGAAGAAGCAACTGTTCTCGTTTTAATGGATTGAGCATTTCTTGAGCACGCAGACACCATCATTGCATGAATATATGGGTACCCCAACGCAAGTGTAAGCACCACGTATGTACCCCATTGGTTTACCAAGCTTCCCTTCCAGAATCTCAAAACACCAACAAGAATGACACCCCAAAATGGTTGAATCAAAGCAACGGTAAAAATATTTGACACATGCTCACTGATATACGTAGTTCCAAGTAACATGATGATTTTCACAACATTGTATGGAATACATAGCAAGTTTGTGTGGAAAGTAGAGAAGCCCATTCCTCTAAGAAGTAACGTCAAATAAGCTGAAATGGTGCTCTCCGGGATATATGCAACAATGCCAATAAGATACATTGGCCATAAGTGCCAGTCTAATAATGCGTCCCAAATCATTTTCAAGCTCAAGCCTTGTCTGTTGTGCATATCACCCTTAGTCGGATCATCACGCAGAACTTTGTTTACAATGATCTTTTCTTCCTCTTCTGTAAACCAACCTTTAGGGTTCCATGGCCTCTGCGTTTGCACCGGAGATGGAACCATCAAGAAGAATGCAGCAATACCAATGAGCAAGGTGAATAAACCCTCAATTAAAAATAGCCATTCCCAACCTGTGTGGCCCAAAACTCCCCTCATATGTAGAATACCATAGGCAATTAAATAGTTAGCAATCTGTGTGACATACATGGCAGTCCAAAAGAATGACAATCTAATCGATAGTTCAGCACTTGTATAAAAGTATGAGAGCCATAAAACCATATCTGCAATGAAACCACCCTCGCACATACCTAATAAGGCTCTTGTAGCAAAAAAGCTAGCTTTGCCACTTAATCTAAATTGGCATATGGTGACAATTGACCACGCACAGATTTGAATTGGAATCCAAACGTCAGAACCAAGCCTTTTGGAGACTAATTGAGAGGGTAATTCAGCAGCTAAGAAACAGACATAGAAAATCGTATTTCCAGTGTTGAAATCATTTGTGGTAAGGTTAAGGTCTTTAAGCATATTGTCAGAAACGGCTTGACTCAAATTACTTCTATCCATTTGAAGAGCAGTGAACAAAAAGCATGCTAATAATGTCACACGCAAATCTAACTTATAAGTAAGTTTTCTTTGTCTAGTGGTAGTCCACCTGAATAGATGATCAAAGCGTGCACGACATTCATACTGCGCATCTTCGTAAATATTTGTATACTTTTCTCTAAAGGTAGTGTTCAAGAAGGGGTTGTTGTAAGACTGTGGAGATTCATTCTCAAGTTCGACTGATGATGAGTCGGAAAAGTAATCTTCGGTAGTTTTCACCACCTCCTCCACTTTGAGACCGGAATTATTATCATATGATATTTCACTGTTTGCAGCGCTCATAGTTGCCTGTTTGTTTTGTTGATATCAATGAATAATAAATCCATAGATACATTTAAATTTGAAGGCATGGTCGAAAGATGACAGGAATTCTCATTTCTTTTATACACCATCCAAGTGATATGCATTGCACTGTAGCGAAGAGGCATGATAGCCGCTAATTACTGAAAGGACCCTTTCCAGGGACTAGATCACCATACCACGCGAATAGGTGATTCTGGTTTTTTCCATTTTAGGTAATTTCATGAGCAATTGCATGCATGCACACTGAACGCAGTTGAGCATGCATGAGATAGCACAGGAATGAACATACTGCAAATTGTGGCCGTCGTCGATCTCGAAAGTGTGGCTGGTGGCTCGGCAAGCAACGTTAACAATTCGTGAACTGGCACTTGGCACTTGGCACGGCGACAAAAAAATCTGAGGCGCGCAACGTGCAACCACACTTCCTCCCAAGGCCACGCGCCACACGGCCACAGGCCACAGTCCAAACTCAGCTTTTATCAGGGCCTACCCAATTGGTGATAGTGCCCAGGTAGTGTAACTTAAACTGCAGTAAGGTTTTGCAGGGTAATCTGATATCGACAGGCTAGAGGCCTGTACCCTGTACCCGTACTTGTAGTATATGCAAGGAGCAGCGTGTTTGAGATAAATTTCCGTTGTTAATGAAAATTAGTGACTGAAGTTTGATTGGTTTATCAAATCTTAGGAATAACTCAAAGAGCGATGACAAAGCATTATTCATCAAGATATTGTATTTCACAGCACAGCTGATCTTTATAGAAATAATATTAGAAATAAGGCCTAAGTGTCGTCGGAAAAATCCTAACATAACCAAAAAAGTTCCATCTAAACCGATAATCAACGTATCATCATTATCATTATCATCATCAGGCTCTTCACAAATATTATAGGTACAGAATGAATATGTATCAAGTGGCCATTGTTCATCGAATCAAATTGAGGTAGGACTTATTTGGGTATATTTGGGGATTTTGATACCTAAAGCTTCATTTAAATATCTGCATGAGCATTCAATGTTCATTATGGACTCATTAGAGAGAGCTTGAGTGATATTTTGTAACAAATGAACTGGAAGCTCCATTATAGGAAGTAAACTCTTATGCATTGCTTGTGAGATTGCCATATAGTAAGACAGGTAGCTGCTGAATTAAAAGAGTGCTATGCTAGCAGATAATAGTAGATGGTCATAAATGTGCACATGCAGCTATTGTTCTGGTTGTTTGGCTTGATCGCTACTAAAACATGAGCAGATTCATCATTAACGCTCAAAGTTGATTACTAGTATTTCAACAAAAAATGCATTGTCAATAAGCATTGTATCCAAGGTTGACAATCATAGGGAGCTTCCCTGTTTGTTGGAGTTTGAAGAACACAACTTGAAGAGATGAGGCGATAACATACCAAGGAGCGAAGATCCGTAATCTAACTGTGTCGCGTCCTCCTTCCGGATATGGCTGTTGGAAAAGCTTCCCCGCTTTGCCGCTGTGGGTTTCCGTTCTCAGACAACAGCCTGTGTTTGTATGTACCGCCGAAAACGGCATTCGCTCTTGCCTGCCGAAAATGGCTGCATATTAACCTATGTGAGACTTTTTAAAGGCAGGCCCTCTGGTTCACTTGTACTTAAGGGTGCCGAAATTGACGTTCACAGATGGCACAAATTTGCTTCGAAGACTTCAACACGCGTGGCAACACGGCAATGGCGGATAAGCTTCACAATTTATTGATAATACGAACCATATATTGGCATGCTATAAAAGGATGCGTGCATCTCGCCCTTCATGAAAACTCCTTTTTCGGCTTGGTTTGTTCAGTTGGTCATATCAATATTATTTGATAACTTCTACAGATATCAAAGAACCTCAAACAAGCTATTGATACTATAATGTCCGAACCACAATACAAATTCTTCCCTAAGAAGCACGCAACTATTATCAAGGCACCATTCTCTGGTGGTCAGGGGAAAAATGGTGTTGAACACGGTCCGGAGAAGTTAATCGAATTCGGTTTACTCAAAGACATTGAGTCCCTAGGTTGGGATTATAAAGTGGTGGATCCATTGTCTGACTTGAATACTATGGGACTGAAGGCTGATCCAAATGACGTTTACGGTAACTGTAAGAGACCACACATGGTTAGTGAATGTTGCCTGAGAATCTATAAGGCTGTTGAATCTGCACATAATGAGAACTCATTTCCTGTCACAATTGGTGGTGATCACTCCATTGGAATGGCTACCATTTCGGCATTCATCAATGCACATCCTGATGGTGGAATTGTCTGGGTGGACGCACACGCGGATATCAATACTCCCTCAACTACAGATTCAGGTAATTTACATGGATGTCCGGTTGCTTTTGCAATGGGTTTGGACAAAGAGAACTGGCCACCACATTTCAAATGGTTGGATGATGTCACCAGGGTTGTCAATCCAAACCAAATCACGTATATTGGTTTGAGAGATGTCGACGCGGGTGAGAAGAAGATTCTTAGAGATTTGGGTATCAAGGCTTTCAGCATGTATCACGTTGATAAGTACGGTATCAACGAGGTGGTGCGTATGGCACTCGAAGCTGTCAATCCATCTGGCAATCACCCAATTCACTTGAGTTATGACGTCGATGGTATTGACCCAATGTACGTCGTTGCCACGGGTACTCCTGTGAGAGGTGGTTTGACCCTGAGAGAGGGATTGTTCATTGTTGAAGAGATTGCCAACTCTGGTAACTTGGCCGGTTTGGATATAGTTGAAGTTAATCCATCCTTGGCCACCACGGACATGCACATTGTCGACACTGTTAACGCGGGATTGTCCATTGCCAGATGCGCCCTCGGTGAGACCATTTTATGAACCCAAACCCCCCTATATAGTATACCCCCCTCACATCCTTATTCCCTCGCCCCTCTTGCCTGTGTAACCTGATAGAATTGCTTATAGATTAGAGATTAGAGGATTGCCGCTGTGTGTCGTTGAAACTCCGATAACGGTGATTTCGAAGTGACTCAGCTCCGGAGAAGGAGATTCGAGATTTCAGATTTAGGTCGAAGACGGAAGCCGAAGCTAATCGCTGAAAGTTGATAGCTTCAAGTCAAGCTTCAACTCATGAGCCTATATCAGCTTTTCATATAAATAAACACTAGAGTCTAAGAGCATAGTGTCTCTACTCCCCTCATCATCAGCGATGTCCCTCGAAGCCAAGGATCAACCGAAAAAAGACCTCCCCCCAAGATATGCAGGCTTCATAGCTGGAGTCTTCTCCGGTGTGATGAAAAATGCCGTTGGACACCCATTCGACTCTGTGAAGGTGAGACTACAGACATCCTCGGGACGGTTCACGGGGCCTTTAGACTGTACCATCAAGACCCTCAAGAATGAAGGGGTGCGTGGGTTGTACAAGGGGTTTACCCCTCCCTTGGTTGGATGGGTCATGATGGATTCCGTCATGCTTGGTTCATTGCATGTGTATAGACGCTTTGTCAAGGATACGTTTTTCCCACAAGAGAAGAAAATGCCACTAGTGGGACATTGTACTGCTGGTTTATTATCAGGTTTGACGGTTTCCTTTGTTGCTGCCCCAATTGAACAGTTAAAGGCAAGATTACAGGTTCAGTATGACGCAAAATCCAAAATTTACACAGGTCCTATAGACTGTGCAATCAAGTTGTGGAAACATGACGGAATAAGGACTTTATACAAAGGGTTGATTCCTACTATGATCTTCAGAACCAACTTTATCGTGTGGTGGGGGTCTTATGAGATCATCACCAACTATTTCACAGAGAACACCAGCATGAATAAGACTGCAATCAACTTCTGGGCAGGTGGTTTGAGTGCTACTTGTTTCTGGATAACGGCATATCCTGCAGATGTGGTGAAAAATGTGATTATGATCGACAGCGTTGACAACCCAAGATTCAAGAAGTACACAGACGCTGTCAAGTATGTCTATACCGAAAGAGGAGGATTTAGAGGGTTCACGAGAGGATTTGTACCTAGTATATTGAGAAGTTTCCCTGCCAATGCAGCTGCTCTAGCAGCGTTTGAATTCATCATGAGGATGTTTTAGACCATAGACCTTATAAACTCTGAGAGGAGAGGGCATCTGGGATGCCCGAATACTCACATGCTTACATAGACCACCTTATATTCGTAACTAAATAACAATCACTTATTGAGGATGGTACGAATGTGGTAGGCAGTATTCCATAATGTCAGATTCGAGTCCCATGAACAGCGCCAAGAAAACGGGAAACGGTAGCGGCGCCCGGCGGAAAAGTCGTTTCTGCTTTTACGTTTTGCTCGATATTCAATTCATGTCCGTTTTGGTCTGGCCAGTGGGGGACTTCTTTTCAGGGCTTATAGAACTGTTCAAGGGAGAGGAACACGAGTAGCAACGCGATGTCCAGCAATAGGAAGAAGAGGCTCTCCATTATTGACTTCTTTGGGAAGTCCAACGAGTCTTCCCCGACGTCAAAGGCAACAAAGAAAACACACCAGCGTTCAACTTCTGGATTAGGATCAAACGCCAACAAAGCCAATAAAGACACAAAGGCTAGAAATAGGTTGACATTCACTATCCCTGATGAATCCATAGTCTCCAATATTGATTTCCGGAATATACCAAGTCCACAGCCTTTACAGAAACCTAACCGGGCAAACGTTCAGATAAATACGGCTATACATAGAAACACGCCGTCTCCCAAAGCAAACAAGAGGCCCACGATATCATCGCCTGTCTCTCCGGTAATCAAGAATGGTAAATTAACATTATCAGATGAGAACACTAGACTTTTCCAAACGCCGTCACCGGTGAGGGTGCAGTCGCAGTCGCAGTCGCAGCCTCAGTCTGAACAAACCACCCCTAGTAGAATATACCAAAACAACACGCCGTCAAAAGATCGTCTAGTAAGTAATACCAGTCTCTCATCGTCGGTTTACCCCAATGAAAACAAGAATGTCGTTGAATCCTCACCACTAGATTTTGCAAGGAAGTCATCCTCAATATACCCGCCTTCCACGATACCTTTCGACAGGTCGAATAGAACTGGTATGAGCACATCAGGTACAATAAAGAGAACTGACTTACTCCGGAAAAGGAAACCACCACCGATGCCACTATCGGTGATGACAGAAGCGCCAGTTCCTGTGCCTGCAGTGGGACAGGATGATAATACGGATCAGGATCAGGAACATGAGCATGAAGTGGTTTCGCCCGATGTGACGAGAGTGTCAGCGACGGAATCATTTGCCAGCTCTGGCACGGGCTATTCACCTCTACATCTACTTCCGGTTGCTGAGAATGTCACTATGACAGGCTTCAAGAGTCCACCTCTATCCAGTGATAAACAGCTTGACCCTTCTAAAAATGTGATGTTCACCAGCTCAAGCGTAGATTATGAACCGCCAAGCTTCATTTCGAAAGAATATGATACAGACAATTTGAACACCATGCAAAACAGCGACAATAATATACACAAACACACAAAAACTCTTTCTAGTATCGAAGAGATTACCAATGCACTAGACAGTTTCCAACTGGAACATGAGCAATCTTTCAATGCCGAAAATGCAGTACATGATACATCGTTCCATTCAACTACAGAGAGTAAGGAAAGTGCCGTTTCAGGAGAAGCCACAGATAGTGAGCAAAAGGGGGACATTTCAGGTGAAACCAACAGTGTAAATCATGATATCAGTGAGAAGGAAGAAAGAGATGATCAGGAAGGTATTTTCTTGAAGGTGAAAGACCTGCCAAAGATTAACAATGGGGAGTCTCTGGACGAGTACATTAACAAACTGAAAGAATTGCCAAATGTTGAGCTAGCTCATACCAGCCCCAAAAAGGCAAACGTTGCAGTGGAGGGCGAACACTTGCTCATCAACACACCGAAATCCTTGACCAACTCTGAAACATCGAGTACGTCGGAGATATTTTTTGACGTTCGTGAAAGCTCCAAGGATAAGATGCCTCTTGAGTCAGGTATGGACGATCGGGAACCGACACTTCAATATCCTACATCTGAAGGAGCCGATAGTGATATTACTGACAACATTGACCACGCTGTGGAAAGTAGTACCGTTAATGATTTGCGATTTGCTACTCATTCCTTAAATCGTGAAGAATCTGCTGAGAGATTTACTCCCACATGTGAGCACGATAACACTCCTAAGACGCTCTCTTCTGTGGATAGTGGGCATCAGAATGGTCTAAAAGAGCGCGTTCCTGTTGATCAGGACTATAGTGAAAGCTTCGTATCAGGTGATACCGAAGGCAGTGCTCCCTCGTATGGAGGCGATGCTGATGAGGTGGATTTGATTGGACCTCTGGATCAGTCCTTTGAGTCTTTTGTCAAAACTATCAAGTCACATGAGAGATCTGATAGGTACCATTATGATAATGATAAGGATAGTGAGGTTGCGACAATGTCAACGGGGGTATCAGATGAGCAAGATTTGGTGCAGATGGATGATGGAGGGTGGCAACGGTATAGCAATGCTACAAACTTCTTCAATGATGCGGATATGCTTGAAGATGGAGAGATTATTGAGACTAATAAATTCCCACCAGAACTTGATACTTCAAATCTAGATAAACCAGCTGATGTATGCTCTGGTGATGATGATGAATTGACTCCAACTGATGATAATGGAGGTGCAGCTCAGATGCATGTGGCTGCAAGAGCTTCCTCTCAAAGAGACTTTGATTTGGACGATGAATTGGAGAACAATATAACCACCCCTATTGAACCTGATGCCAATAGTGGCAGCAGAAGTAGCACCAACAGTTTGGAAGACTTATATCCTGCCGATAGCGATGGTGAATACTTGGATGATGATGACAACAAGTATACTGAAGCAAGTAGCAGTGAGGATGGATCGGTGTCAGATGCTAGTTCTGTGAGCTATGTTTACAAGGATGAAGACGGTGATGGAGATGGAGTTGAAGTTGGAGATGAAAATGAAAATGAAAATGAAAATGAAAATGAAGATGAAGAAGGTTCCTATGCTGTAATGTTGGACGGTACTCACGGGAATGAATACGCTCATATTCATGATGATGCCCCACCTGCTTACAGTGAAACTGCTAGTAGCCGTGGTGATGGCGAGAGTAGCGTCTTGGAGTTTTCACCTAGGTCAGTTTACAGAAAGGTCCAAGAAGATCACCTCAAGACTCCGGAACTGAATGAACCCAGTCCTAGCAACTTATCTGATGATGCGACGGATGTTTCACAAACGGGGACTCCAACGGGACTTGGAATTGGCGGCCGTGGATTTTTGAAAGTTATAAACGACGAAGATGGGTCTACTGAATTCTCACGCGTTAGTGATAGGGAAGAATTGGATGGAGTGCCTGGTCGATTTGAATCTGATGCATCCATTGATGAAAATGAGTATCGTGTTGCCCCAATCCCTGATCTCGATTCCATTGTGGATGATCAAGAAGAAACTGTTGTTCCCACCTACGATCGAAGAGAGACTCCCTCTGTTAGGCCTATCGAACACTCGATGGTTGTCAATGCTGCTGCGCCTATAGTGGGTACATCTTCATACGTCATGAAGAGCAGAAGACCACCGCCAAGTTTCCCCTCTGTTGGACGAAGAAGCCGAGGGCTATCTGAGGCTACAGCGAATCCTGAAATGTTTATGAATGGCTTGCCGAATAAGCGGAAACCTTCTTTATCTGAAGGCGAAGGTGCAGTTGCAAGCACTGATCCTTCTCATGTGAATCAGACAAATACTACTGGACCAGAGAAGATAGGTAAAGAATGTTCTCCTACGCCAGATGAACCTGAAGATACCCGAAAGGGTGAAAAGTGCATTTACATCGAGAATCTCCGTTTGAAGGGAAGGAAGGCCATTATAAGCACAAAGCCACCAATGCAAACATTACCGATTGCTATTAGACAGAATGGTACCATAACACATAAGAAGATTCCGTCACAACAACTCTCTGGTATCAGAATGAGAAATAACAAGCACGTTGCAGCAAGGCCTAAAACGAGAATGCTAGCAAGCGAAATAGATGACGGTGAATTGCCAGATGCTACAAAGCTCCACTCTGGGAAGAAAACCAAAGTACCTATCCACCCAGACGCGGCAGTCATTGCAGCGTCCGAACAGTTCAATAGATTGACCAAAGAACGCTCTGCGGGCGGCGACCTTGGCCGTTTCAACAGTGTAATGAGTGTGCGCCCCCACTATGGCGACGGCATGCGCTTGTTCATCACCAATCCAGACAGCGATGATGATTAGCAGCGCGTTATAGTCCCGTGTATGTACCATGTACAATGTACCATAATAACTTCTACTGTATTGCCAACTCCGTATAGTGCTGTATGATTTTCGCATTTCCGTATTTTCGCGTCCGTCGGAAGTCCTCGCTGGTGCCACCTGCAGCCTGGAGGTTGTTGATGATGGAACATGTTTGACAGAGGTTGTATGGCTGCCGAAATAGGGGATATAGTTGCAAGAGTGCACAGCAAACAGTCTCAGTCGAATCTGCCATCCAGCAATGTCCGACTCTGCAGCTTACACGTTGGTCTACGAGGTACGTGACGTGTCCGCACTGGCGAAGCTGACATTTCAGTCGCCAACGTGCTGGTGATATGATCCAGTATGCAAGATCCAACGCACAACAGTATACTAACATGCACCACCTTTATTACAGCCAAGCACCGCTCTAAAATACAGTGTCAATGAGTTCAAGAACCAATTAGAGAAGGGCGATGATGAGTCCAAGATTGTCACTATGCGTAACATCTTGGTCACCATGATAAACTCTGATCTAATGCCGGAACTTCTCATGCACATCATCAGATATGTCATGCCTTCCAAGAGCAAAGACCTGAAGAAGCTTCTTTACTTCTATTGGGAGATTTGTGAGAAGTATGACGCTCAAGGGAAACTGAGAAGTGAGATGATTTTGGTCTGTAACGCCATCCAAAGAGATTTACAACATCCAAATGAGTTCATCAGGGGTAACACATTGAGATTCTTAACAAAGTTGAAAGAACCAGAGTTATTGGAGACATTGGTTCCAAACTGTAGAGTGTGCTTAGAACATCGTCATGCTTATGTCAGAAAGAATGCAGTTTTCGCAATCTATTCTATCTTCAAGGTTTCCGAACACTTGATCCCTGATGCACCGGACCTCATTCTTGACTTTCTCACTGTTGAGAGTGATGCAACTTGCAGAAGAAATGCATTTGTCTGCTTGAGTAACTTGAACAGAGACGCATCCTTGAGATATATTCAAGAACAACCTCTCGACTCTTTGGACCCATTGATTCAATTGGCAATCATTGAGTTTATTAGAAAGGATGCTTTACAATACTCCGATCTAAGATCTCAATATCTGCAAATTGTCACTAGTTTGTTGGATATCAGCAACACTGCTGTTGCATACGAAGCTGCTACTACATTGAGTGTCTTGAGTTCTTCTCCAAGCGCTGTGAAGAGTGCCGCAGCTAAGTTTGTTGAATTGGCAATCAAAGAATCGGATGTTAATGTCAAACTTATTGCATTGGAGAGAATCAGCGAACTTCACACAGATAATGAAGGTGTTTTGGATGAAACTTGTTTGGACGTTTTGAAGGTCTTATCCTCCCCATCTGTGGAAGTTAGAAATAAGGCCATTGAGATTGGCTTGAAACTCGTTTCAAGTAAGAACGTTGATGATGTCATTAAGCTTCTTAGAAAGGAATTGCAGAGAACCGCAAGCTCGAATGAAGATAAGAACACAGAATATAGACAAACATTGATTGGCGCAATCCACGCTATTGCTATTAAGTTCCATGAGATCGCAGCTTCTGTGGTAGACTTACTCTTGGACTTTATTGGGGAGCTAGGTACTACCTCTGCAACGGAGGTCATTACTTTTATCAAGCAAGTGATTGATAAGTACCCAGACTTGAGAAAGAGTATCATCAACAGACTTCTTATCTCTTTGACAAACGTGAAATCCGGTAAAGTCTACAGAAGCTCTTTATGGGTTTTGGGTGAATATTGTTTCGATGAGGCTAATGTTCAAGCATCCTGGAAGCATATCAGAACTAGTATTGGAGAAATTCCAATCCTTGCAGCTGAAAAGAAATTGAATGGTGTTGAAGATGAAGAGGATGAGATCACCAGTACTGGCGAAACAAAGAAAGGTCCAAAAATCTTGGCTGATGGTACATATGCTACCGAGAGTGCATACGATGCTCCGACTGAAAGCAAATTGTCTAGCGGTAAGCAATCAAAGACCCCCCTCAGAAGCTTGATCTTGGATGGTGACTTCTATTTGGCATCTGTCTTAGCGTCCACTTTGGTCAAACTGATCTTGAGATTGAATAAGGTTTCAGAACGTAAAGATTTGATCAATGCATTGAAGGCAGAAGCAATGTTAATCATGGTGTCCATTTTGAGGGTTGGTGACTCCTCATTCGTTAAGAAGAGAATTGATGAGGACTCCTCTGAAAGAATCATGTCATGTGTGAGATTCTTGTCTGAGAACCAAACCGATATTAAGCTGCTTGAAGAAGCTTTCTTAGATGACACGCTCGAAGTTTTCCAAAAACAAGTCCATGACCAATTGACTAAGGAGTCCGAAAAGCTTGATTCTTCCCAATTAAATGTTGAGGACGTTGACGAACCAATCTCTTTCAGACAACTCTCTAACAAGGATACCAAGGTTGTTGATGACAACGAAAAGGAGCTATCTGCCGTACAAGAAGGATCTAGCCCTAAGGAAGATTTAACATCCAGATTGAACAAGATTGTGCAATTGACCGGTTTCTCCGACCCCGTCTATGCAGAAGCGTACGTCAAGGTCCATCAATTCGATGTCACTCTTGATGTTCTTATTGTCAACCAGACTACAACTACTCTACGTAACCTGAGTGTTGAATTTGCAGCATTGGGTGATTTGAAGGTCATTGACAAACCAAGCTCCAGTAACATTGCACCTCACGGTTTCCATAGAGTACAAACTACTATCAAGGTCTCAAGTGCGGATACAGGTGTCATCTTTGGTAACATTGTTTACGATGGACAACACGCAGACAACAGCACTATTGTCATTCTAAGCGATGTCCACATCGATATTCTAGAATACATCAACCCAGCCACGTGTACAGAGGCACAATTCAGAAAGATGTGGAATGAATTTGAATGGGAAAATAAGATCAGTGTTAATTCTTCCTTGTCAAGTTTGAAGGAATACTTGGACGAATTATTGAAGGGTACGAACATGAAGAATTTGACACCTGGTTCAGTTGTTGGCGACTGTCAATTTTTGTCTGCCAACTTATACTCTAGATCAACTTTCGGTGAGGATGCGCTAGCAAACCTGTGTATCGAAAAGAGTGCTGATGGACCTATTATCGGTCATGTTAGAATCAGATCCAAGGGACAAGGGCTGGCGCTTAGTCTTGGTGACAAGATTGCCGCTGTGGCTAGAAAGACCAACGCCGTTGTCGTCTCTCAAGTGTAACTCCCGATGTATAGCAACCAGCAATAAGTTTAACGTTTTTTCCAAAACCTGTAATCTTTCTCTCCGGATTTAAGCAATCAATAGATTGCAAAACGAAATTCCGCTCTCCTCCGCCAAACGTATTCTCACCATAACATCTCGACACAGTGCTGGCCGGCGGAACTGTTGACTTTCGAGACTAACCACTCTGGTAGGAGGGATTGCCTTGGTGTAGCCCCATCATACAGTTCAACAAGATATTAACAATTTGAGGGATGGAGTACGTTGAGAAATTCCGTCAAACCCATGCTTACAACGATCCATTGGCGTTTCTTAAGCCATATGCGGACTTACACGTGAAACCATTACTTCCTCGCAGCATTCAGAACACGGAACTGGCATCCAACAACCTTCACACACTGATTTTTGGTATTACTCTGTACACATTGACTTTCCAAGTATCAAAACTATTATGGAGTTTTTCCGGTATTAACAATACCTTGAAAAAAACGAAAGATAGATTGGATTTATGTGCTAGAGTTGTTTCGTTTGTTCAAGCCATTATCATTTGTGCCTTGGGTATTCCAATCTTTGGCAATGAATATCTTGCTAAAGACCATGTCTTTGCCACTACTCCTTACTCTAAGTTCTACACAACATTAGCGCTCAGTTACTTTGTGTGGGATACCATTGTGTCGATAATTTACGTGAGGTATTTCGGTGTTGGTTTCCTGGTCCATGGTATTGTTTCAACTATTGTCTTTGGGATAGCTGTTGAATACGACTTTATTCAATACTATTCTGCAGCATTCCTTTTATTTGAAATATCGACACCTTTCTTGGATATAAGATGGATTGGTTTGAAGTTTGACGTACTAAGCGAGTTTACGAAGCTGATCAACAACGTCATATTGATCTTAATATTCTTCTTTATCAGAATCTGCTGGGGGTGGTACCAAGTCATTGTGTTAGGCATCGACCTATATGCTGCAAAGAATGTTGAAGGATTTCCTACAGCCGGTGCACTAATTATTTTGAGCTGTAATTTTGTTTTAGACATCTTGAATGTCTACTGGTTCAGTAAAATGATGATTGTTGCTATTGAGACGTTGAAGGGAATGTTCGGTTTCAAGAGTAATGTTAAGAAAACCAAGCTGATGTGAGATACTTCTTCTATATTTATACATACAATTTTTTAGATATTCTTTACCCGTTTAGGGCCTTACTGTAAGAGCTGCTTGCATTTCAAGTACTCTGGTTTCTCTAAGTTCTGTTGTCCGATTTCCACGTCCAGCTGGATATCTTTGATTAGTGCGTCAACTCCAGCGTAATCGAGTTCAGGACGGAGATATCCACAGATGACAGCAGACATGTCAGCACCATAGAAGCTTTCTTTGAACTCGTGAATGATGTATATCTCGCAAGTCTTCTCCTTGTTTCCGTAATAGGGATTCCATCCCAAAGACATTACCATCGGAAGTATCTGTAGATCATCGTCTGACAAATGTCTACCATAGTTCAATACGACTGAACTCTTCCCGTCAACTCGATTGACAGTCTTGTTATCTTCTGAGCATAACTTATCAGACTTGTACAACTTTGCAAATCCAAAGTAGACGCCAGCTCCTAGATCGAGAAGAGTTCCATTATCGGAGACATCCACATTTGCAGTTGGAAATCCAAGATCGGAGGAGCCACGTCCAAATCCTGGTATCACAGGTGTTCGCCCGATAACGATAGGATAAGGTGATGTAGGGGCATCTGGAATTTTAGTATCTGGTCTTGTCATTTGTCTTATTCGTTCCTGCATGGTGTGTATAGTTAATGAAACGGGTAAGTTATAGCCGAAAGCTGATAATAGTGGATGCTGGGTGGTCTATACGAAAAATCATGTTCAAACGAGATTCGAAACTGACACGCATGCACATTGGTCGAGCGGGTGTCAGAGCATGCAGATGCAACAACACTATAGGTCAACGTTACGGTACCGCGGAACTCTCAAATCATCTCTATAAAAGTACATAAGTTCATTACAACTGTGCTCACCTTTCCATTGGTGGGAATGATTTAATTTTACCATTCATCGTCCATTCCTCGCCTAAAAGCTTCAATCTAACCATACTAGCACATGCTTTCCCGTTAGCTGCTGCAGTCCATTGATTTGCAATTAATAGCAGAAGTTTAATACTCTGTTTTCCGTATGCTTGCAAAAAGTCAGAAGCGCAAGCGTCCCACCATGATCCAACGATTGTATAATGGGTTTCCGTCAGTTCAGTAGCAGGAGCATCCGCAATTCGAGCTAAGAAACTCCAGGAGTTGCTTATCGGCAGTGGATGCACTGTGGATTGTGGGTCGTATCCTATGTATGTATTGTCTAGTCTCAAGCGGGTGATGACAGAGTATAACGTAGATATTCCGGCCAATCTTTCGTTGTACTGGATATCACTCTCCCATTTTCCAGTATCTTCGTCTCTATTCCAGCCCAAACGTATTCTTCCTTCCTCTGTATCGGAAGAACAAGAATATCCAAGCAAAAATGAACATGATTTGTAAAATCTTGCTAGTACAAAGTACTTCAAGTCTTTGTATAATATCAATAGGTTCAATGTCAACTTAGCTAGCGGGAGGGACGATTTAGGCTTTACCGATACCTCTGTTTCGGCTTGTGAAATGATGGCCTCAGCAACGAAGTTCAATATCCATTTAAAAGCAAGTTCATTGCCTCTCGTCTGCTGAATTAAGTCATTAATTTCATTAGTGAGTCTCGTTAACTGTTGCTGACTGTTTGTAAGTTGGCCAAATTTGGGATTGATCTTACGTCTATGTGCGCCAACAATCTTCTTTAGTTCAAGGTTTCCCTTCACTGGTTCAACAATCTGTGATTCTATATCTGCAATATCCTTCATGTATTTTTGGTACTGTTGCTCAATCTCTTTCGGTTTAATAATTTTGTTGCTTTCTTCTTCCATTTGCCTCTGTATTTCAGATTCTTTCTTCTTTGCCTGTTCTTCCATTTGCTTCTGTAGCTCCAGCTCCTTCTGTTTCTTATCAGCCTCCAATTTTGCTTGTCTTTCTCTGGCTTCTTTTTCGGCCTGTTCTTTCCTCTTCCTTTCCTCCTCTAGTAATTTCCTTTGTCGTTCTTCTTCCAAGCGCTTGCGCTCTGCTGCGTCCCTAGCTTTTCTCTCTGCTTCCTCTTTGGCTTTACGTTCTGCCTCCTCTTTTCTTCTCCTCTCTTCCTCTAGCTTTTTACGTCGTTCCTCCTCCTCTCTTTTCAAACGCTCTTCCTCAATCTTGAGCAGGCGTTCCAAAGTATCTCTTCGTTGTTGTCGCTGCAAACTGAATTGATTAACAAAGAAAGTTGCGACATCGGCAGGTTTGTTCTTGAGCTCATTTAAAGTGTGGACTTCAGAGGCACCGCTTGTAGCTCCGTTTCTGCTGTAAGTGTCCTTCGACTGGCGATGATCGTTGTGGACAGTATGATTGGTCACAACGTCTCTCAACTGACAGGTCAATTTGAACCTATCTTCCAAACCGTGAAGAGACAAAAAGTCAGGTAACGCATTGAGTTCCTCTTCAGACGTCAGACTGTTATTGTCTCCAAGTGCAACACTGGAACTACTTCCATAAGCGCCAATAGTACCGAAATCTTGATCACCACAATCATTTTTGTAATCGTAGCCATCTTCGTCCGAGCTCGAAACGTCCTCACATGGAACAGGCGTTGTTGAAAGCTGCCACTGTGAATCAGAATCAGGGTATGGTACAAAACGCATAGGATTGCTTGCTGAATCCGTTTTCCCTCTCTATACCGTACAGTTACCTCCTAAGCATTCACAACCATGAAGCCGTATGTATTCTCTGTGTATCCCATTTATTTCATTTACCCGGCGAGATTTTGGTGGAGTCTGAATTTTTCAGTCCTCGTCTTCAACACACACTTGTTAGAGTTAGAGCTGTTGGTGGAGGGAAGACGGAAGAGTGTTGCTGTTGCTGGACGTTCGGTAGACAAGACGGATACCAAGGACACTGGCTAGATCTAGAGATGTCTATTGCTGCTGTGCGTGCATTTTCCACCTCTGTGGTGGCCTCAAAGGCTGCCTGTGCGCAAGTCAAACCAGTTCACCACAAGGTGAGAATCGTCAAGAAGAACCTTTCACCAAGATTCCCTGAATTGAAGCTACCAACTTGGGATATCAGATCCCCAAGGTTCAGACCACATTTAACTCATCATGACAGAGTTGCTGACCATTTCTACAACACTCTCGAATCCGACCTTTTGCTCATCAACTATAGACAGGGTCAACAATCGATCTACGGTAACAAGAGAAGACAATGGGATATGACGAGTCCATACCATTTGAACAGGCCCCTCAGGAAACCAAAGGGACAGATTGTTCCATCTCCAACTATTGCTCCTAGAGACTACACGAACGTTCCAAAGCTTGAAGCTGTCACATTGAATTGTTTCGTGAAAGATGCCAAATTATATCCTGCACAAGCTATTGCCGCTACTTTACAACTACAACAGATAACAGGCGTCAAACCAACTTCTATTTTTGCGAAGACTAACGTTCCTAACTGGAAGTTGAGACCTGGTATGAAGATGGGTGCCAAGGTCACACTTTATGAAAGAGACGCATCACAGTTTGTTTCCACATTAACAGAAATAGTTCTTCCAAGAATCGGTGATTTCTACGGTATCTCTAACAGATCTGGTGACAGATGTGGTAACATTGCATTTGGTTTAAGTAGTGAACACATCAAGCTTTTCCCAGAAATTGAGAACAATCAAGATGCATGGCCACTCAACTTTGGTTTCGATATAACCCTTCATACCAGTGCCCAAACCGATGCCGAAGCAAGAATCTTGCTCTCAGGTCTTGGTTTCCCATTCACTGGATCGGAGAGAATTCCAAAGACTCTTCTCAACGACTCCGAGCAACAACAAGCTTGAATAGGGAGTGTGTGGAGAAAGCTAATAGATGGATAACGATAAAATCTTGTATATATAACCTCTACGTCCCAGTGCTGGTGTTCTCTGTATAGAAACCTGGTGTATGATCTCTGCAAGTGATCCGTGCTTTGGCTTCCTGTGTATGTGCACGATCCTTACCAGTTGCCAGCTATCCCGGTAAGACTGAGGGATCCTCCGGGGCTTAGTAGTCAGTATTAAGAACTGCGAACTGATTGTTCTCTCTCTCTTTCTTTATCTCGGACCTTCCTGCAGGGACGGGCACCCAATGTTCTTTCTTCTGTAACTCCGCCGGATGTTGGCTGTTACAGACATCTACATCACACAAGCGCATTACCCAGTGATATAACAGCTGTCTTATGCTGCCGCAACTGCAGTTGGCTTTGAATGTGAAGAACGTCACGGCGTATTCCATTGACCTCCCGGACAACCAATCAACTGAATATTTATGCCATTATCTGAAAGAAAACTATGCTGAGAGCTGGCGATATGCGTACATGAGGATATACTACTGCTCTGCTATCAACCATTTGATACTTGCAAATATCTTATTGTGGGCTTTCATAATAATAGTCATTGGACTATTGTTCTTAGTGCTAGGTATTTTGGCATCAGACTACTTGGTGCCCAATTTATCGGCATTATCAGATATCCTGAAAATGGATGAAAAACTAGCAGGACTTACATTATTGGCATTTGCAAATGGCTCACCTGATATCTTATCTACTTACATAGCGATGAACGAAGGTGTTACTACCATGGCTATCGGAGAATTGCTTGGGTCGGCGAATTTCGCCTTGACTGTCGTTATCGGAGTCTTGGCAATTTTTAAACCATTCAAGGTTAATCAAAGAACCTTTATCAGAGACTTAGTCATTTTCTCCACCCTGATGATGGCATCATTGTACATAATGAGTGATGGCGTGATAACAATATTGGAGTCTTGCGTGTTGTGTTTACTATACGTCATATTTATCCTTTTGAATATCTTTTTGCCAGAGCATGACCATTTTGAAGCATACCCTTGTGAAGCCCCTTCGACAAGTGAAGAGATAAATAGGCACATTGAAAACGAATATAACACCATAGACAGGCTAACAGAGGAAAATGTCAACAGTCTTCCCGCATGTGGCACGCAGTTAGGAGCGCGTAATGGGAAATCCGATAGCAACAATTCAGATGATAGAAGTTATGTGTCCATGGAGTCGAATAGAAGCATGAACGATTATTACTTTGCACATAACATTGATAATCTCGAACAAGGTAGAGGTTATAAGATTGCACTATTGGATTCATTAAAACTTGCATGGCTATGGAGACGGAAGAATACACTTAGGAACGACATCATTGAAAATGAGGATGTTGAACGTTTAGATCATATGCAAACTCCCACCATACAGTACTCTCCTGAGTCTAGTCAAACTTTGGATTTTACTAATGAACTATGTGCAGACTCAGTTGAGGAGCCTTCCTCTACTGGTCTTGTCCACACGTCAAAGACGCCCACCCGCGTGAAACCAAAGCCAACCGTTCCCTCCTTATACACGCAGCGACTGCAAAGTCTTCCGAGCTTGCAAACTCACCTTGACGACACAATTCAACCATCGAGTCCATCCCCATGCCAAAGTAGAGCTCCAAGTGTGTTGAATAGAAAGAAGAAGAATGGCGATAGTTACCAGATTTTATACCCAAGTCGACAGAGTAGCTCTTCCAGAATGGGCTCACCATTAGTTTTGCGGTCAGAGCATGCACCATGTGCCTCACACTTAGATAATAGGACCCCAACAATAACAGTAGGGCCACAGAAGGCGAGCTTTCATATAATAGATGAAGATGTTGAATCGCAGGAGCATGAGCAAGAACATGATGAGGAGCAAAATAGTGGTGGGAGACCCATTGAGCCCACAACTCAACTACTGGGTGCATATAAGCAAGCGACGGGTAATGATATTGATGAGAGTGCTCTCCTCACATTGGAAGATGGAGAAAGGCTAAACTCTGAATCTCACAACTTTTTGCAACCTCCTAGTCGACTGTCAAAGGAAAAGTCAACCCATTCCTGCTCTCTCATACCGTATGTTGAGTACCAGAGAACTGAAAATATAATCTACAAGATAATTCCATTTCATGTCTATACCAGTTCAGCTACTTTCCAGGAGAAGCTTTTGAGCATAATCATTATACCGTTCTCCGTAGTTTTCAACTTGATTGTGCCCTTACCTTTGCCAACCGAATTGCAGGGGCCCATCCACAAACACGAGCTTGAACTATCTATCAAATTGTTCCATTTTCAGGCAACAATCTTACCGATAGTGATGACTGACTTTGATTACTCCATCTACGTTATAGCTTTAGTTTTGGTTTTACCTGCTACCACATTAGTGCTTCAAAGGAAAGCTCCAGCGTTTTTTAATTATGTCTTTCCGGTGGTTTCTTCAATCGTTGGTTTCTGTGCGGTGCTAAAGCTAATCACTTTCACTGCGTCAGCCATTATTGCTGTACTCAAAGACTTGGCACAGATCTACTCTTTGAGCGAATCTATTCTTGGGTTGACGATCCTCTCTATGGGAAACAGTATTGGTGATGTTGTGACAAACTTAGCATTAGCTGGTCTTGGGCGGCCATTAACTGGCCTTCATGCCTGTTTTGGAAGCCCCCTACTCTACATTCTTTTTGGTGTGGGCATCTGCTCACTCATTGTGCAGCTCACCAGTTCGGGACACCCAATGAAAATCGAGTTTACCGTTGAACGCAGCTTGGAATTAACTGCAATCAGTATCATTTGCATGCTTGTCTTCTACAGCGTTGTCGTACCACTCAGTGGGTGGAAATTTCAGCGCTGGATGGGTCTTGTTGGCGTTTGCGTGTGGTTCTCGGTTACGGTGGCCAATTTTGTTCTTCATGGATACCGATAATGGATAATAAGAACTGTGGCTTGACCCTTTCTAGTTTCTTATCTGCAGTATATCCGTCGAGTGTGGCTGTTAGACTTTTATATAGGCTTTGAGAAAACCGTTACAACTTTAATTTTATTGGGGAAACGTCACATTAAGCTTATACGATAAACTCGTACCATAACTGCTCATGTCTAAGCAGCTATTGAGGATTGACATGAATCTCGTTGTGTCGCATGCACATTGCGTCACATGATCGTTCCACGTTGATTTGTGCTGTGCGTGAGGAACTGAAAACTGTGGAGTTCCCGTCGCGGACTGTGGCTGGTAGCAACATTACAAGTAGGTTTTCGGAGTTGCTACCGGAACCGTTTATAAAGGGTTGACAGACTCTACCTAATCGCCCTATGAACATCACCAGTAACTCCTCGATTGTATTTGACAAGACAAGACAAGACAAGACAAGACAAGACAAGACAAGACAATTTCATAGCCAAACATGTCAGTGCTACGTAGAACTTACAAGGATAATTCCATCCATTTCCAGAAAGATACCGATGACAACACCTCCGATATCCTTACCATTCCTAAGGATAACATCAAAAGACTAGATCATCCACAATGGGCACCAACTTGGGATCCAGCAGATGATCACAAATTTGAGAACATCAAGCCTTTCAAACACCTTGATAGGGGTCTTTTTGCAGATCCCGATCTCAAATCTTTGAAAAGTGTCGAAGGTATCAGCTTCAAAAGAACGTCCCCGAAACTCGGACTTGAAGTCGATGGCATTCAATTAAGTTCTCTAACAAACCAGCAAAAGGATGATTTGGCTCTTCTTGTTGCAAAACATGGTGTCATTGCATTCAGAAACCAAGACTTTAAAAACCAATCTTTTGAAGACATTGAAAACTGGGGTAAATATTATGGTCCACTTCATGTTCATCCAACATCAGGTGCCCCATTACATCATCCACATTTCCACATGACTTTCAGAAGAGGTGATTTGAAAGAACAAGAAAGATATATGGAAGATAGACTTAATGCTGTTGGTTGGCATTCTGATGTCACTTATGAAACTCAGCCACCGGGGCTAACATTGTTTGCAATGCTTCAAACTGGAGAGACTGGTGGTGATACCCAATTTTTGGATATGGTGGAGGTTTATGATAGACTTTCACCATTGTTGAAGTCAAAACTAGAGGGTTTGAAGGCAGCTCACACTTCCAAAGAGCAAGCCGAGGCTGCGAGAAACGAGGGCGGTATTGAACGTAAGAGCCCCGTCGATTCAATTCATCCAGTTGTTAGATATCACCCTGTCTTAAAAAAGAAGGCTTTATTTGTTCATAGTGGCTTTACTAGAAAGATTTTAGGTCTTAAGAATGAGGAGAGTGATAACTTACTTCTCTTTCTCTTCAATCACACGCAAAACTGTTTGGATGCCCACGTTAGAATGAATTGGGATTCAAATACTGTTGTTATTTGGGATAACAGAAGAGTTCTACACACTAGAACGCTTGACTGGGATGATGAAACAATCAGACATGCTTTCAGATTAACTACAATTGCTGAAAGACCTGTTGGTAGTAGAGAGGAATATGAGAGCTGGACTCCTGAACTTGAAGAAGAAAACCTCAAGCTTACCGACTACTATCTAGGTTTATCACCAAAGGATTACTATGATAAAGTCATTGCACCCCTTCCATAGGTCAGCATGGGAAAGACTTACTCTGTATAACACGTACTATATCTTTATTTAAACGTTATTTTTCAATCCTATCTAAAAAGCTAAACTTTTTCTTTAGAAGTATTCGCAGGAGAATCCATCGGGGATTATTTTCGATGATGCAACTCCCGATGTCGCAGAGTAAAACTGTTCAAACTGTTTTTTGGCCTTCGTAAAGTAGAAGGAATCTTTGTTTTTATATTTATCAAAAATCTTCTTCAACTTATGTATTGTTATGCATGAATAGTTCAGCATTTCGACGAAAAGATAGTCGAATTGGTTCTCCAACTCCTTATTCTTAATTTTAGATATCTCTGCTAACTTGGCTGTTACCATTTTCTCAACATTGGAGGGCATAGTAAAATGTTCGACCTCCAAAAGTTT
>JAMYHI010000198.1:0-36807 GCA_025531525.1 Pichia sp. P7020A
AACGCTCTCATACGCAACGATTTGGCAAGAATAAATGCAGAGAAGAATGCGCTTAGAATGGACATCTTCAAAATACGACAAAAGAGAAGTCAGGTGGGGTTACAAATGAAACAAACTAGAAATGAAATTAGAAATCTGACAGCTGAATATTCCTGTAAAGAACTGTTATATAAACAGCTCTTAGACTTGAAGCAAGATGATGTTATCTCAAGTACTGGCTCTTCACTGATAGATCAAATCAACTATAAACTGGACAGAAAGGAGGAGCATGATACGCAGGACGGTAACATACTTCTCGATATGTTGAAACAAGTGAACCAGTTACTTGAACACAGGAGCAAACAAAATTGACGTATATGCCGTTCTGTAAAGTACTAGAATATCTATACATGGTATCGCATTGGCTTTAAATGATGAGCTATGGATTGTTTTCTGAGTTGTGTCACCGAGATTACATACGATAACAGTGAGGCTTTGCTAATTATATAAATACAAGCTTATATATACGGTCACAGTGAAATGCCGTCGTACAAAACTGTGGACATCGGTGGTTCGCCCATATTAAGCATCAGAGAATGTTATGACAGAGATCAACTGGTCATCACCTTTAGTCGTCTGCAATCAAAGCTGCAATCATTCTGTAGAGGTAGAAGAAGAACATGAAGAGGAAGAAGGCTAATTTGATGAAAGATTCCTTCTTGTTCTTACCTAAGGTTCTAAAGATTTCAGTTGCATCTAAAAGGTGGTTCTTCTTGTAAATCTTGTTTGCGTTGAATGCCAATAATGGAACGTTCAGCAAGAAAACAAACCAGTAGCCATTGAGTAAGAAGAGTAAACTGAAAACACCGTGTACAATGGCCTTTGGAAGGATGAATCTATTAAGTTTGTTGCATAACTCAATAGGATTTATGTAGTCGCATTCCAAGTCAGAGAAGGAAATGCTGAAGAAGACCTCGGCAAAAAGGGAAAGTGCGTTGACGATGACTGCCAAGATGAAAAGAAGGATCTCACTCATGGTAACGGTGCTGCTTGGTTGTTACAATGACCCTCATATCTACCAACCTTCCAACCTTCCTTTCATTCCCTCTTTAAGCAAGCTTTGCCATGGTTTCAAGGAGTGAGCGAGCCAGGTCCAAATCAAAATTCGAGAACCCTCAGTGATAATGATAATGGATCGTCGCGTCGCCTTCGTCTCTAATAATCATTCCTCCTCTCATCTTGCACCTATAACTTTACAGTAGGATTGGGGATAACTGATCGCAAACTGACATCTGGTATCAGGTAGTTTTCGGGTATATCGGGTATCTGTCAGGTAAGTATCAGATATAAGATATCGGGTACCAGTCCCTTGGTGGTCGAAGCACAAGGGAAGGTCACCAATCCAAAAAGGAGGACATTATACTCGATACCTTACTAGAGAGTGTAAGTTGTACACCTAAGATGCTTGGCTATCATTCGATTATATATACGTTCATGGACTCTCCACGTCAGTGCTTGTTTGTGAACTATATTTAAAAGTATGTTTATAGCTTTTAGTTTAGTAAGGAGTAAGAATCGTAGTCACGAAGCTAGAAGCACTAACAGCGCGCATCCGGCAGAGGTATAAATCGGGTGGTTAATAGAGGGTTCGCGGGTGGTTACGGAATCGCTACGCCCATACAAAAAGGTGGCTATAGCCATGGCTACTGCTAAACACGAGCAAACTCGGCCGTCTCGTTGTGGCGCGCCTATGTCCGCGCATTCCATTTAGGATCAGGTATCTGTCAGGTAAAAATCTACCTGATTTATACCTGACAGTTACCCGATCGGGTAGGTGTCAGGTAATTTTCGCGATCAGTTACCCCAGCCGTATTGATATTCAAAACTGTAATAGGAACTTGGTGGATATGAGTAGATTGTAATATAGGGTGAGGACTTCACCGTTCAGTAGTAGAGAGTAATTAAAGGGAGAAAATACCTTGGCTTGATATTACTGTTAACCAATTATTTACCCTGTATAGTACAAACGGGTTCATTCTATGTGGTAGCTGTTTTCAGGAGAAAGTCTTTGACCCACCTTAGTCGAGGTCATAGTGGTACAAACTTGACAGCTCTACCCTTCCTAAGAGTGGAAGGTACTGGATTGTGAAAAATAGCGTGTCATGCATTCAAAAGATCAAGTTATTGTTGAAAGTGATGGTTTAAGCCAAAACTGACTTATCACATGAGAGCTAAAAGATCTCAAGCTAGATTATCAAAACTAGCGAATAAATATTTCTCTGAAGATTTTGAAGTATTCATTGTTTTGATAAACGGATCAAAGCAGTGATTTCCTTTCCCTCTCAGTGAAAATTCTTCACTGACAAAAATTCTCATTTATGAGAACCAATGTTTTACCTCAGCTGCACTGCAGCTACACTTACTCTGCACTACATATCTTATTTAGGGCTTTATAGAGATTATGTAGCTTTTCCTTTAATACAGAAACCCATACTTAATATGGATTTACCTACTAGACAAGTTGGACTTCAACAGTTATGTCTCCTTTCAACTTTAGACTTTCTCAATTTCAAGAATATTTCACCACTAAACAACATTACCAACTGTAGAAATTCAGTTAACATAATATGTATTATTGCAGAGCTGCATTTGGGCTCTTCACTTCACTGATAAGAGCATTGTGAACAATTTAAGTTTGGAATTAAGGAAATGATCCGTGTAACAAAAAATCTTTTTAGCATTTCACTGATAAAATGTGTAGTCACGTGACCAAAGTACATAAATGTTTAGCTTGAAAAAGAAGAATAGAAGTTCAAATTTTATAGAAGCCTGGTTAGCTCAATCGGTAGAGCGTTTGACTCTTAGTATTGTTAACAATAGCAATCAAAAGGCTGCGGGTTCGAGCCCCGCATCGGGCTTTCTTTTTGGCATTTTTTTAGCCTTAGTTAACCAGCTAGTTTATGATGGAACTTTCAATATTCGCTTTGTACGATCGCCTTGCCTTAATGACAGTTCAACTACGGTAAACAAACAAACAATTACAGTTTTTGTTGAGCAATGGCTAATGTTACCAAGTGACGTTTACGATTCGATTCCTAAGGGCTACTTTCTTGGTGTATCGCATCCACATGCGCTACTCATTTGCCAAATTTTACAATGGATCGGAGTTACTGGGCCTCAAAAAGATGATCATGAAAATACTCTGGTTTTGGACATTGGGTCTGGCAAGGGATATATAGATCGTATACTTAGCGGTCATTATGGGATACCCGTGTTTTGTGTTGACAGAGCTGCAGAAAGGTTGAAATCCAGCTCTCGATTGCATGCACTTTTGAAGAGTGATAGCAAATTGGACCCTGAGCTAAGGGCATTAAGCTCTCTATCACTCGTCCGAAACTACGCCTGTTCAATCACCTGTTTGGAAGACTATAACGAGGTGTGTGATAAAGCAGTTCAATTCTTCCAAACTGTTCAGAACAAGCGGGAAGTACCTCGTATCGTCGTCCTTGGCCTCAAGCTCTGCGGAGACATGTTTTACGATCTCGCCGAATGGCACACGCGTAGCGCTCTTTTGACACGCTATAGTGACGTCCGGTTACATATCGTCCCATGCTGTCCGCACCGCAGCTGCAGAGGTGGCGATATAGAGCAGATGGTGTCCTTTGCGGAGAGTCTTGGCTGGGGGTCCGTATTCACTGTGGCGCTGCGAACACCCTATGCGGGGATCGAACTGCGGTCTTCACCGCTGTCTCTCGTATAGCGGCAACACAGCCGCACTGAATTCACGCGCGGGTTAACCCGCATTTTTTTGAGTTTTACGTTTTAACTCCGCAGCCAGTTTAATTAGCTTTCGAACGTTAATTTTTTCAAATTTGTGTTGGCCTGTCGGGTGCGGTGCCCAGTATTGTTGACTTTTCGGGTTTCGGATTATCCAGTCTGTTTATGCAGTCAAATGGAATGGAGAAGCTGGCCATTTTACGACACATGTTCCCCCTACTTCTTTTGTTTGTTTTCTCTTCTGACTTGGGTCTCCCCTTTTCTTTGTATTACATTAACCTAATTGGCAAGCCAATCCACCACATATTGCAATGCGTCTAGCGTCTGTCTTAGCCACTCTCTCGGCATCGGCCTCATCGGTTTATGCCATCACCGAAGTAAACTTTGCTGAAAATGTTCACAGTAATAACACCTTGGGTGGGGCCAATGTGACTTACGCACCCGTCGAAGCTTACTGTCCTGCTGTTAATTCATCCGCTATCTACAACAGAACTTCAAATGATGGTTTCATTCGTTCAAATGCTCTCATCTCTCAAGATGAATTCTCTTATATTTCTGCAAGAGAAGTTAAGGCTACGGACAGTTTAATTGAATTCTTGGACGATTTATCCATTCCAGGTTACAATGACACTTCATTTGCCAACTACTTTGACATGCTCAACCAATCTGCCATCAATGTTGGTCTTTCTTTCTCCGGTGGTGGATTTAGAGCTTTGTTCACCGGTGCTGGTGAAATCATGGCCCTCGATTCTAGAACTCAAACCAAGAACTCTACTTTAAAAGGTTTATTAGATTCTGCATCTTACATCTCCGGTCTCTCTGGTGGTTCTATTTTACTTAATACTCTTGTCTTCAACAATTGGACTTCTGTTGAAGACATCGTTTACGACAACACTACTACCCTTTGGAATACTACTAGACCATTATTCCCTACTGATATCACTTACTGGCTTGGCTTGATTGGAGAAGTTAACCAAAAGAAGGCAGCAGGTTATGACATTAGTTTGATTGACCTTTTCGGTAGAATCTTATCCAGATACATGTTTGAGGAAGATGAAGAGAAATATGGAATCAACACCTTATACTCTGACGCTCAATTCTCTGATGCTTTCTTGAACTATGATATGCCATTCCCAATCATTGAAGCTGCAGGTGGTAGCGCTGCTGCCAAGAATATTTCCGTATATTCTACTAACCTCTTTGAGATTAATCCATTCGAATTCGGTTCATTCTCTCCATTCGTTGGAGGTTTCATTCCTATTGACATTTTGGGCTCTGCCTTGAATAACGGTTTACCAGTGTACAAGGATGAATGTACTTACGATTTTGATAATGTTGGATTCCTCACAGCTGCTTCCTCGAACATCCTTGTTGGTTTCCAATCCATCCTTGCTGAGTTTCTTTCAGGCGATCCAAAGACCACTGCAGAAGCTAGTGAAGCACTCGGTACTAATATCAGTGGTGCTTACTTGGAAACTTTGATTTCTCTCGTCAATGGTAACCTCAATGAAACCTTGTTTGCCCTTCTTGACAACCCATTCTACAATTCCACTTTAGCTTACGAAGAATCTGACCTTACCGAAGGTGAAATGCTTAAATTAGTTGACGGTGGTGCTTTTACTGAAGCTATTCCATTAGAACCAATGCTTGTCCCTTCAAGACTCGTTGACGTTGTCTTTGCTTTTGACAATTCTGCTGCAACAAACGACTCCTGGCCTAACGGTGATTCATTGTTTGCTACTGAAGAGAGATGGTTAGAATCTTTCCCAGAGGACAGTTTCTATGAACTTCCAGAATCAACCGAACAATTTGTCGAGTTAGGCTTAAACAAAAAGCCTGTCTTCTTTGGTTGTAACGGTACAAACCTCATCACTGACCAAAACAACCCTAATGCTACTGTTGAGTTCAATTACATGAAGCCACTCATTGTTTACGTTCCAAACACAAACTTGACCACCATGTCCAATATCACCAACTACCAATTCTCATACAAGGAGAGAAATGCCCTTGTTGAGAACGGTTTCGAAGTTGCTATGGGTGATGATGATGATTTCGCTCAATGCGTTGGTTGTGCCATTATTAGAAGATCTGAAGAGAGATCAGGTATTGAACTCTCTCCATTCTGTTCCCAATGCTTCTCCAAATATTGTTTTGAACCAACTTACGAATCTGCATCCAATGCAACAATCAAGTCCAACGTTACTATGGAAGCTGTTCCTACTACCATTTACTCTTCTTCTGCATTACCAAGTGGCTATGCTTCTTTGACTAAGAGATTCACTTCCTCAGCGGCCTTCCCAACTTCCTTCTCAAAGAGTGCATATTAATTGATCACTGGAGATTAAAATATTATGATTCCCTGTACGACTCATCTCCACGTGCAGAACTTCACTTACGTTACGTTTTTCACTCACTTTTATTATTTTGAGTTTCTTTTCTCACGTTATTATTGTTTAATGAGTGTATGCTCGTCTTCGGGCTAATTATACAACTTATATTTATCGAAAATATCGTAATTATTCTTGGTATTTTGCCTTCCAAGAATCCAACCACTTACACTTCTTCTCATCATCATTGTTCAACTTGCGCACAATGTCAACAATTTGGTTGATTTCCTTAGTTAGAAGTTGAGAAGCTTCTGTTGCACCTTCAACATCAGAATCGTAAACCACACATGCAACAAGATCATCAACATACTCATTTATCTTGAGTCTGTTATCATTGAGCGTATCTAGACCTTTCGCAAATTTGCTGTTGTATTTGCTAGCAGGGATCGATTTGTCGAGCAATGATATGAGTAGTTTGACTAACTGTATTTTGTTACTCCACTTCTCTCCATATTTGACAACTTCATCGTCCGCTTTTTCCTCTTGCCCACTTTCATTCTTCTCCTGAAGCGATTTATTAGCTGGATTTTCATCACCAAGACCAAAGATATCATCATCGTCATAATCGAATCCACCTCCGGCAATTGGATTTTCCAACCATTCTTTCAATTCATCGAGCGCATCAATGACGAGCTTGTTGGTCAGTTTAAGTTTAGATCTGAGCACACCACTTGAACCAGCCTTGTGTGTTTTCGTCATATTGTCACACGATTCCCAGACCATACCAATACTGGTCAATCTCCCACTGACATCATCTTTATCATCACCGGGCTCACCTTCCCTTTCAGCTTCCTGAACAATGATTTTTTGAAGTTCATTTACAAGGATCAAACAAGAGTCAATAACCGAAGTGGCGTCATTTCCTAATTCATAATAGAAAACTTCCGATAAGGTACTGACCTCGGATTTGAGCTGTTTAAATAATGAAATCAACATAACATTATACTTCACAAAGATGTCAAGTTCACTCCAACATGTTTTATAAGTAGTAAGAGCAATAGGAGGTTTGTAGATAAGACCCAATTTGGTTGCATGCCCACTTATTAAACTCGCAAGTTTCGGTACTTCATCTAGAGGTTTTGCTATTTTTGAAGTCTGCAATAAATCATTATTGGTACTGGATGTGGATAATGAAGACTGGAATTGGGATTGTAACTGAGAAAGTGATGCCGCAACTTGTGTAATGTGCTCAGCAAGTTCAGAGGCTGTTTTTTCGGACATTCTAAGTATTTTTTGCTGTGTTTAGGAGTGTATGAAGTAAAGACGTTGGGAGAAGAATAATTCATAAATGACGTCTCGGAAAAAGATTTGGCGGAAGGTCTAAAAAATTTCATCTTCATCTTCATGTCCGTGTTCATGATTTATTCTTTCTACTTTTTACTTTCCATATGCTTTCTGATTTCAGAAATCTGCTCCATGTTCTCCCATACATACACACATATCTATACGACGTACGGGTTTTGTTGAAGGTCTAGAATACAAGTAAGGCATGTCGCATAAGGGTTCGAATGAATTTAGGTAGCATTACACATTAAGTCACAAGTCACCAATCTCCATCACTCTCATCGTCTGAGTTGGCGACTTTGGCCTTTCTAGAGCTCAATGCCGCAGCGAGAGCATCTGCCAAGCTAGCAGGCTGACCCGGAGCAGCACCCCCAGGGGATTGTGCAGGTGGTGCAGATACAGGTTCACCACGCGCTTCTTGTAATAAGACACTAGGCTTATCGAGTTGACTTTTATCGACTTTCTTGAGTCCGCCAATACCTGCACCACGGATAGAGGCTAAGAGCGCATCACGACCAGCGTCTCCGGTGACTTCGGGACGTGATTGTGTTGGTGGTTCAAACGTTGGCATGCCTGTTGGAGGTGGCGGCGGAGGAGGGCCTCCTACCATTTGTGGAGGCATTGGAGGAGCTGGTGGTGGTGGACCTCCTACCGTTTGTGGAGGCATTGGAGGAGCTGGTGGTGGTGGACCTCCTACCATTTGTGGAGGCATTGGAGGAGCTGGTGGTGGTGGGCCTCCTACCATTTGTGGAGGCATTGGAGGAGCTGGATTGTGCATAGCATTTTGTCCCGGAGGTGGAGGCATTTGATATTGTGGTTGCTGTTGTTGTTGCGGTGGAGGCATCTGATATTGTGGTTGATACTGTTGTTGCTGTTGCGGGTAAGAGGGAAGCGGCCTTTCTTGTGCCGGAGGCAGCTGAGGAGGTGATGGATGAACTGGAGTTCTCGATGGAGGAGGTGGTGGAACATTTCCTCTTCTTGGCGGAGGTGGAGCCGGTACATTTCCCACACCTCTTGCTGGTGGTGGTGGAGGTGCGTTACCTCGAGAAGGTGGTGGTGGAGGGACGTTACCCCGTGCTGGTGGAGGTGGCGGAGCTCCTCCACTAAATGAGCGTGGTGGCGGAGTTGGCAGCGGTCTTCCACCAGGACCTGGTGGCGGAGGTGGAACTAGACGAGATGGCAGACCTGGTCGGCCAAGGCTCTGGCCCGGCGCCAGTGCTGGTTGTTGCGCCGTCATTGCTGGCGGTGGAACATTGTGAGTTGGGAACGTCATAGGAGGTGGTATATTATGAACACGCCGTGGTTCTGAAGTGGATGTCGAAACAGGAGTAGATGAGGCAGGCGGCGTACCATCGGACATAGTAGGTGATTCCGAATATTCGGAATGATAGCTTGGTGGTGCTGGGATTGAAGTAGTAGGCGGAGCTGGTGATGGAGAAGCTGCTGCTGCTGGCGGCGGTGGTGGTGGCGGCGCCTTCTTCTTTCTACTGTCTGAACTCATGGAGCTTACTGTAGCAGAGCGTGATCTTCCTGCACTTGATGCCTTGGCCACTGGTGCAGTATTCATCGTCAAATGCTGGAATCTTCTTGGAATCGGTGGTTCCAGGCCAACCAAGGGACCACCTTGTTTGTTGATGTAATCTTTGATGAATTCTCTATTCTCGGCAATCATGTCTTCTGATATTCCCATATTCTCCAACTCCTTATAAAAGGAACGCCATTCAGGTGGGGGTTCATTGTCGTAGTACAAGATACCCTTTGATCTACGAATGCGTTGTTCATTAGCGGTTGTATCGATTTCACCCCGGTAACCCTTTGTGGAAATTGCATCTGGTCTCTTTCTTGCCTCCACGGCATTGTTGTTTTGCACCGTCAGCTTTGACGCATGCTTATTTCTATTTTGTACCCTTTTGAAGAAGTGTTGAGCATCACTTTTGTCATCAAAGAGGAATCCAATGGAGTAATCCTCAATCTCAAAACTGTGAAAGAAGAGACGATCTTGTGAGTATTGGAAATCAACCCACAATTCTTGGTCCCATATGATTCCCTGGTTGCCTATCACGTCGACGAGCTTGAAGAAGAATGTATGACCAATGAGATCGTCCACGAGCACGACGGCACCAGTAAGTCCCGTCCATTTCCATTGCTGCGGGTCAGGATAAGAAACGTACAGTCTCACGATTGCGGCATCGATGATTTTATTCGAGGACTTGGGCACCGCTCTTTTAATGACCTCCTTATCCTGCGATGTCAGTGCCATTGCTTGCTGCTTCTGCTGTTGCGTACCTATTGCAATTGACCTCTGCTCCTCTTCCTCTGAGTTTAGCCTAGTTATCCTCTATATCCTCTACACTCTGCTCTATTCTCTTTAAAATCGCTTCTCTTCGCTTTTCCCGCATTCGCTCGCTGCGAGATTTTCACAGAATTACAGTAGCTACTACTACAATCCACTCTTTCTTTCTCTCCTTGCCTCCTTCTCATGGCAGGATAAGCTACCACTGCTTTCACATCATAACCTAAAACAACACAGAATGTCCGGAAGACAGGGAGGAAAGGCAAAGCCACTGAAGAAGCCAAAGAAGGCAAACAAGGAGCTCGACGACGAAGACATCGCGCACCAGCAGAAGCTCAAAGAGCAAAAGAAGCTCGAGAAGGAAATGGCAGCTAAGGCAGCCGGTAAGGGCCCTATCGTCGGCGGTGGTATCAAGAAGAGTGGTAAGAAGAAATAAATGGCTACCCACCCATCAGCGTGGAATGCATATATGTGTAGTGTAATACTTTGTACTAAGAAATACAGCGACCAGCTTAACTATTAAGAGAGGGATGAGAACCGAGATGACAGAAATTTCAATCCGAGAGAGAGAGAGAGAGAGAGAGAGAGAGATATTGGACGGGATCTGGCACGTATCGTATGCATGTGGTGCATTGTAAAATCTCGTCAGTTGTGAATGATGATGGGACTGGTACGTTGAGCAATACAGCAAACCAGAGATACAGATGCTGACCAAACATAAGATAGTCTTTCTCGGTGACCAGGGAGTGGGCAAGACCTCCCTCATTACGAGGTTCATGTACAACACTTTCGATACACATTATGCCGCAACGATTGGTATTGATTTCCTCTCCAAGACCATGTATTTGGATGATCAAACTATCAGATTGCAATTATGGGACACTGCGGGCCAAGAGAGGTTCCGTTCGTTGATTCCTTCATACATTAGAGATTCTAAAGTGGCCATGGTGGTGTATGACGTTGCCAATAGGGAAAGTTTTGATGATATCCCACGTTGGTGTGATTATGTGCGTACTGAACGTGGTGACGATGTTATCATGGTATTGGTTGGTAATAAGAGTGATTTACCAGATAGAGTGGTCACTACAGAGGAAGGAGAGGAGCTGGCAAAGAAATTAGGTTTCAATCTATTCATGGAAACAAGTAGTAAGAACGGTTACGGTGTTAAGAACTTATTCAAAAAAGTTGCTAAACTACTACCCTCCGCCAATGGCGACGTTCCTAATGGTGATAATGAGGGTGCTGAACAGAAGGATACTGCCCAAACGATAGATATCTCCACTGTTACGAAACCAGAAGATAACGGCTGTGCATGCTGAAGAGTTATACGTATTGTGTAATCTTTGTAGTAAAAATACAGAAAGAAAGGTAAAATTTGGAAAATAAGTCTATTGTTCGAGTGTAGATAAAAAAGTGCATCTCATTTGATATACTTCTTCAAACCCTTTAATCTATCAGCTGCATCATGAAGAACATCGTCACCCTTACAAACGGCAAATCTCAAACAATCCTCAATCTTATGAGCGTCCTTAGCTAAGTAGAACTCACTTGGTGGGATACTAACAACTCCAAATTCCTCAATCAGCCAGTAAGCCAATTTGAAATCTCTTGGTTTATTCTTGATGTCCTCTGGCCATTCCAATTCCGGCAATTGCACCTTTGCCAAATTGACGAGAATGAAATAACCACCTTCAGCACGGGTGTATGGTAAATTCAATTCATCAAAAACAGCTTCCAAAATTGCGTATTTTTGTTTATACTCTTCCCTCATTGCTGCATAATAACCATTGCCATCGGCAATAGTGATAGCATTCGCAACAGCTACTTGAATCGGTGCAGGGGAGGAAAAGCAAACTCTCGTGTGAGCAGCCTTCACGTACGGAATGAGCTCTTCAGATCCAATGATCCAGCCAATACGCCAACCAGTTGCGGCAAAAGTCTTACCTGCTGATCCAACAAATAATGAACGGCGTCTCACTTCTAGATCTCTCGAGTCTGCAATTCTAGGGAACGTTGGTGTATAGTAAAGGTTTTCATAGACTTCATCTGACAGAATGAGGAAGTTGTGTTTAACTGCCAATTTTCCTAATTTGTCAAGTTCCTCTCTAGTGAAAACCTTACCAATTGGGTTATGTGGGGTATTAATGACCACCATTTTAGTTTTCTCAGTGATCAAGGATTCAAGTTCATCCCAATCAATGAAATAGTCAGAACCGGCGACTGTTTCAGTGGAGAAATTTGGTGGGGTATGAAGCTCTGCATAAACTACTTTGGCACCAGTCATCTCAATATTTGGGATATATTGATCAAAATATGGTTGAAAAACGATCACTTCATCACCAGCAGATAAGAATGCAAAGAAGACGGCAAGCATACCCTCGTTAGCACCAGTGGTGACTTGAACATTGTTAGCAGTCACTGGATAGCTTAATTTTCCAGAATAATGCTTAGCAAGAGCATTGACAAGTTGTGGCTTACCTTGAGATGGTGCGTATTGGTTGTCCATAGCATTCTCAAATGCCTTTTGAGCAGCTTCAACGGCAAACTTTGGCGGTGAGTAAGAGAAGAAACCTTGACCCAAATTGGCAACTTTGGTACCCGAGGAAGCTTCCTTGGCAGCTGCAGTCTCATTAATCAAGGACCAAATGTCTTTACCACCTAAGGAAAAGTAAGGATTGTTTTTTGGTAGGGCCGATTTAGGTGTAGGAGTGGAAGTAGTCATTAGTCTCGTTGTGGTTGTGGTTGTCGTTATCGTTCGCACAATGGAGTTAGGCAATGGACGCAGGGCAGGAACTGTATGCAGAAGCTGGCGCAGGGGCATTGACTGGTTAAAAGAGGCAATACAGCGGTAGAAATGTTGATTATAAAGAGAAAAAAGCTGCTAGAAAGCTGTGGAGCCTGATCCAGTTTGACGTCTTATCAGTTGCCAACGGATGACTCCTCAAACTGTGGCTTTTCGCTTCTCCCTTTTTTTGGCACGCCGAAATTTCCCAATGCGGTAATCGGCAAAAGAGCGCCTTAATAAATTGTTGAGGCGGACAAAACCAAAAACCAAGAGCACATGCAACGGCAAAAAGCAAAAAGGGATCCGTCCAATCTGCGAGTCGAACCGACGACTGCCAGTCAATGTTACCGTGATTGTTTGGAACATGAATCGAGTCTGTGTTCGGCAAAAAGAATTTCAGGCTTCATACAGACATATCGGAAAAATGAAAATAATAAACAATAAAAAGACTACAACTGGGATTGTTTGTCCCATTATCCCTCCTATCCCTCCAACAAGAGATGCAGTCACCCTATGAGTCTACGTATACGGTTTTGGATTCCACTCCCGGCCATGCACGATATACTAAAGTGCTCAGACCGTACATTACGCAACTGTTATCCTACGATGCTGCGCGTCCGATGCACGCAAACTCCTACAACAGATTCAACATAACAAGAGACCCAATAGTCGAGGACACTTTGGAGTACTGGATAGAAGATGCGGAAGAGGATGCCAACGATGCAGCCGATGCAGATGACCTAGAACTAGGGGAGGACGATGACTCTGATGACGATGCAATTGGAAATCAAACAGAAGCTGAAATAGCTAAATCTCGTCGTAGAAAACGTCGTATGAGAAAGAACAAGGCTAAGCAGGCAATTACTCCACATAATCAAAAGTGGATACATGATACGCAAGTGGCCATTCTAGGCTCAGATCCTCGTTATGAGCTCAATTCGAACGAGGTCATTCATCTCAAACAGCAAATGTACCTCTCTCTTAAGAAACGTGCTACATCTCGACGGAAAGGTTCCTCTAAAAGACTGGCCCTACCAACTGATGCAGCGACTAAGGATCTTAATAGGGCACTCATAGCTCTATCGGGGAAAGAACCCGCACTCAACCACCCATACTTTGACGCATTGCCAAGCACACCGGTAAACGACGCGGTTATGGGTAAACCTTCTCGTCTCACCTTCTTGAGATACCTCTCACATACACTCAATACTTTATTCTATACATCCCTATACAAACAGGATTGGAGTGCATGCTATGCCTGCTTTTCCACTCTAGTACGCACGTATTCAACGGATGTGCTTCAGATATGGCCATTGGGTGTCCACATATTGACTCAGCTCAACACTCAACAATTCAAAGATAGTTATCACGAGGAGTGGAAAATATTATACCCACACGACAGGGATCCTCCGTTTTTGGCAGAGAAAACCCTTGAAGATCTTGCCTTCTTACAGAATCCGACTCTTATTCCCACAATCTTGAAAGATGATAACCCACGTCTCTTGAAAGCTTTAAAAGGTATATTCTCCAAACGACGTCCCATGCATGATACGATTCTCTCCTTTTTGAGATTACTAATTCGAACATCATCAAACCAACAACCGCTATCTGGCGCTTTCCCAGAACAAGACTACGTTCCTGGTGGCCTCTTACAAGCACACATTGGGGAATTTGACGAAGATGGAGGTGATACTCAAACTGAAGCTGAAACCGAAGCACAAACGGACACTGATTATGATACAAATGCGAAAGCATGGAGCGAACGTGAAGTCTCTTCCAACTCGTCATCTTCCGACGAAAATGAAGATGAAGCAGATAAGGTGAAAATCAAACTAGAGCAGTTGACAGCGGCTACCGCCTCTTCTCATGGCGAGAATGGGGAACTCATAATCCATGCATCCGAATTTAACCCTGGCGCTTCATCTTCTTCGCATAGACCATACTTGCACCCATACAGAGTATCATTGAGACATCACACGACACCTGTTCACAGACATGGATCTAGAGTTCGTACTCCCACATACACATTATCATACCTCTGGATTCTTGTGCGTACTGGTAAAATCTCAACGTTACAAAGAGCTTTAGAACCCATGCTACTTGTTGTTCCAAGTAGTACCGATGCGAGAGTCGCTTTGGTGGATGTCTTCAGTAGAGTTTTGGATCTTGTTGGTGAAGTTCAAGAGATTATAGAAAACGAGAGAGGCACTGGCTGGGACTCCGTGGAGAGGGTGAAAGTGAAATTGCAAGAAGCTATAGATTCTTGGGATGGCTGGAAAGTTCAATTTACGAGTAGAAAGAAGAAAAAAAGAAAGGGTGTTAGACAGTTTGTAGGTTATGAAGGTGTTGAGACTTCATTGCAAAACCTGAAACGCTGGGTTGGTATATTTGTCTCAAGTGTCCAGAATGGTAAAAAGAATAAAGCAGGTAATGGCCATGATGTCAGGAGTAGTGGCAACTTCAATGGTGGCCATAGTGGACGTGGATTCAGGCAGAAAAGAGACAGCTTCACTGATGATAGCAGTTACATGAACGCCGAAACTGACGATGGTAGAGGAAGCGATAGTGAAAACGATCGAACAGTATTTAACGACAGGTTTGATAGCCTACTCGACGAGGACGCAAACTCTTTTGTGGAGGCAGATAAGGAAGATCATCAAGAGAGTGATGATATCGAAGAGGTGGAAGTGGAAATAGATGAGGACGAAGAAGAAATCCGCCAAGAAATGGATCGACTTTTGGGACACACAGCATTGCTTGATGACGAGGAAAAAGAGGGAGGGAATGCTGAGGATGAATTCGAAGAGCAAGAAGAAGAAGAAGAAGAAGAAGAAGAAGAAGAAGAAGAAGAGGACGACGAGGAAGTGCAAAGGGAAATGGAGAGACTTATGGGCTATTCAGAGGTGATCGACAACGAAGTAGATGGCGAGAATAATGTCGAAGAAGATGATGGTTTTGACAATTACGTTGGAGAAGAAGAACAGTTCTACAATGAATACATTGGGGCTAGTAATAATGATGCCAAACTTGGATCAGACGACAGTGATTAAACTCTACTTATGTCCTGCATCTCAGTCCTGATCAGACTCGAATTTATGGTCGTTCCGCGATGTCTCCCTCAAGTGTTTATTCTTCCTGTTCCGCTCTTTGGGATGCCTGAATGCTTCCATCTATTACTTGTAAGACCGCTGGTCTCATACCATTAGGAGGCATATATTGAGTGATATAGACATGGTTCTGTTCCAATTGTCTTTTCAAATGCTCAATTTCATCTTGTAGCATGAGTATATCGTCTCTCGTCTCTTCATGTCGCTCAGCCTCGCGTTGTCTTGACCTGTATGATTCCAGAATAATCACAGCAGTAGCCAGAACATACAGTGACGATTCTGCTAATATCATGGAACCATGTTCAACAACCCGATTGTGATGTACCTGTGCCCCATGGTGCTTAGCATTTGCAGTGTTGAAAATCCTTTGTTCGAAGTGCTTGTTCCAAGAGTCAACACTCACGGCTGTGCGTGCACATATGCTGGAAATGCCCCGGTTTCGCAGTGCAATGGCATTGATAGTCAATGCCAATGGACGTGAAAGTTGTCTGATGAATAGAGTTAGTAGCTTGAGTGGCGGCGTGCTCATCTTTGTAGAATAGTTGTGTAAACTTGGAATAGTGCTGATTGCTGCCTGTTGCTCGTTGATTGCGGATCGTTATCGATCCGAAGATTAGGGATTAGACATCTTCCAGTTTCCAAAAAGTGGCTGTCCATTGCTCACCCTCTGCTATTCACGACGCATTTAGAGCTGCAGTACAGCACCATAGACGACACTTTAACACATCTCATACCGAATTCGAATCAACTTTACCATGACGGGAGCAAAAAGTACTTTCAACGTTGATTCAACACACATTGTCCCTCACGGTACCTTACTTGAAGGTGTCACATACGACGGGAGAACAGACACCTTGTACTACATTGACATTCCAGCAGGAACATTATTTGCGATTCCTAATTCATCCACCTTGTCCAATAGCGTCAAACCTTTGGAAGCACCACGTAGTTATGCTGTTGATAAATCCATTGGCGTCATCGGTCTAACAACCGATCCCACTAAAATCATCTGCGGTGTCGAAAGAGCTATCGCTTTGTTAGACCTACAAACAGGCAAGATTGAACAACTTGCTCAATATCCGAATGAAAATATTAGTGCCAGTGGAGCTCAATATCGTTCAAATGACGGTTCCGTGGGGCCAGATGGTACCTTCTGGGTAGGTACTATGGATACAGAGGAGAAGGAGAATGGTGGCGCGATGTACGTTCTGAGAAGTAAGAATGGCCAATTAGAAGAGCTATGGAAGGATTGTGGTTGTCCAAACGGTATCAATTGGGATATAAAGACTGGTAGAATGTACTGGACTGATTCTGTGTTCGGAATGGTCTACAAGTATGACTATAATTTTGATACAGATGAAGTGGATATGAAGTCCAAAGTTCCGTTCTTCACTAACCACGGTACACCTGATGGTTCATGCTTAGACGCGGATGGAAACCTATACGTTGCTCTCTGGGGAAGCAATAGAATTGTTCGCATGACACCAGATCAAAAGATTGATATGGAATGGGTTTTCCCGTCTAGAAACATCACTTGCTGCACTTTCGGTGACAAGGATTTGACCACACTTTACGTCACTAGCGCAAATCTTAACGCGGAAGATCAACCCAATGCTAATGACAGAGGTGCTGCATTATACAGAATTGACCTCTCGGAGCTGGGAATCAAGGGTCTTCCGAAATATCAATTTGTGTTGTGATGGTTGATTTTCAACTGGACTACTGTTCAGCATCTTGATGCTTGGCTTTATATTCCTCGAGCCATGTCACGAGCCATTGCACGAATTCATCAACGTACTCATTTTCTTCAACACCTCCTTGACGTAGATTATTTAATTTTCTACTTGCAATTTCGTATCGCCCATCTTTTGAGTACTCATTCGTCAAACTGACGTTGTTGATAATCTCTAGTATAGTCATGACGTGAAATTGGATAACTGGAGAAGCGATATAACTTTGAAACGTCCGGTCCGAAACAAGCGTCTTGATCATATGATCAGATATATCTTCCTTTTCCACATTATTAGCTTGTACTTTTTCCTGTTCTTGCTGTTTGATGTCAACTGTAGCGGCTACTGAAGTGTTGTCCATGTCCACATGTTTCTGACTTTTGAAGCATTTCAGAGAACAGTACCGGCATTTGCATTTGGGGCACGTATATTTCGATTCATTTTCAGCACATACCGCACACGTAACAGCCATAATTGGGTGATACTTGTAATAAGTGTTGAATCCTGCACAGAAGTCGGTCCTGTCTTTGTCGCCATGATAAAATCACTCACCAGCCAGCCACAGTCAAATTTCTGTGGTGAAAAATATTCCGGAGCCACACTCTTAATTGTTGATGTTGACGAATTTGTTTGATGTTCGTCATTCATTGGGAGTAAGACCGGCACATATATAAATCGGCACTAGCAGCAACGGCGTGATACTCCAATACCTACTGCACGCTTTTTGAAAATTGTTTTGGTGGTGCTGCATAGTGCCAAAGGCATATTATAATGCGCATCAAGAAGGTGGCTATCATAGGCGCTGGTCCCAGCGGTCTAGTCTCTTTGAATGAATTTCTACATACAAGCAATGACGGTACATCGAAGATCACTTCATATAACAGCTCGACGAACTCAGAAAGGCCTTCTACCCCTGCATTTGAGGAGATTGTCGTGTTTGAACGCGGTGAGGACATTGGTGGCACATGGAAGTATTCTTCTGTTGCGGATCCTCAATTTCCTAGAAACACTAGAGATTATTCAAAACCAGACGCTATCAGGGCTCGCATTGAACCACCCAGTGAAGAGCTTTTGAACAATTCTTCAAATGAAGGCCCATATATTAGATCATTTGTTGATGATGCCGTCAAGAATGACGAGTTATGGGACAAATCCGGGATTTATGACCACCTATTCACAAACGTCCCGGAAGATCTGATGAAGTTTTCCTCCGCACAAGATATTACCATAGATGAAACTGGTCCCGGAGTAAACCCGTACTATCCATTCATTACCCATCAGCAAGTATTGGAGCACCTTCGCAAATTCTCAGATGTGAACGATCTGAGACCGTACATCAGGTTCAATTCTTCTGTTGAGAGACTATACAAAAGAGGAGAAGAATGGGTGGTGGTGATTATGCAACTTGATAGAAAAACTGGAACCGAAAAGTGGTACTCGGAAACGTTTGATGCTGTCATGCTTGCAAATGGTAGGTTCAATGTCCCATACATTCCGAAAATTCCTAACCTGGAAATCTTCAGAGGTAAGAGCAACGTTGAAAACGCCATTTTACATACTAAATCATTTCGTAATGCAGAGGTGTTCAAGGACAAGAAGGTTCTTTTGGTGGGATCCAGTATCAGTGCTGTTGATATCCTTCAGTACTTGATTCCCCAATGCAGAGAGGTGTGGATGTCGACAAACACAAAGTCTGTCAAGGGGCCAATAATTGATGACGGTAAACCATTCACTACCCAATGGATCCATGACATTGTCAACGACACAAATGCTGGATACAGTAAGTGCTCACGTATCAAACAGATTCTTGAAGATGGAGTTGGCGTTCAGTTTGAAGATGATACTGTCATTGATGATTTCGATAGCATCATCTTTGCCACGGGCTACCATTTGTCATATCCCTTTCTAGACGATAATAACAAGGGCGAATACATACAACCGTTACCTGGGAAGCAAGCTAATGAGAGCTGTGCCATGGTCCAATTCGATAACGTTTACATGTATACGTTTTCAGTCGCTGATCCAACGTTAGCCTTCTCTGGCATTGCTCATAACCCTCTTCTCTTAAGAACTTCAGAGCTCAACGCTGCTGCTGCGGCTGGTGTATGGTCTGGTTACAAGAAGTTACCGTTGATTGAAGAACGTCGTAAATGGTGCGCCGAAAAACGTGAACATCTAGAGAGTGGATCACAAGTGATCCCCGATGATCAGCTGGCTGATTTCTTTGACGAGTTACATCCATTTTTGCCAAAAGGGAGGGTGAATATTGCACCATCAATTGATCTTAAATATATTGAAGAGTCCAGAGTGGTGCTTAAGAAGTTATTCTATGAGATTTCTTCGTGTACCGATGCATAACTCCGATAAAGATGAAGTAGAATATTGTCTATTTATTTAAACAGTTTTTTTAGTCCACGTTCTCTCTCTTAACACCAATCATTCATTAGAGAAACTTGAATTGTATATATTGGTGTATAGTAGTCCAGGAGAGAGAACCTTTCTCTGTGTAACCTTATAACGCTTCAATCCCAAAGCCTTAGGGATATTGCTCGAATTGTTCCGCAATTTCCATTTCGCAGCTACGTGTACTCAACAGCTTCAAGCATTCATCCCGGCTAACAGCCTCCTTTTTACGCTTATCCATATTAGGATCGACAAAGCTAAGGAGCGCACACAGGCCACCTACATACACTGAGCAACAATGGCTCTCACAATCCGACAGCAACGTCTTACATTTGCCGCATATTTCATACTAAGTGCGATAGCAACAATAACTAAATATCAGTCCCTTTATGATACCAGTGCCAATTATTACGTTCTTGGAGTTCGTTTCTCACAGGGTGATGCAGTTCTCATACTTGCCAACATGACAGTTGCCACAACTTTATTAGTTGGTACATTGTTGCAACATTTTGTGTTTGGTGAGCTACGATTGATTGAAATTGAACATTTATACGAGCGTTCATGGTCCACTATCATTGGTATATTGATGTCTAGTAGCGCTTACAAGCGGAACGAGAATACCATGTTCCTTGTTGTGTTATTTTGTGGATTGATATGCAGCAAGGTGTTCCATTGCATCATGTGTGATCGATTGGATGCACTGATCCAGCAATTCTATCAACGTAGTGATGGGAATATTAGAAGCATTATCATGAACAGGGTTGTTTTCATGCTACTTTTGTTCATCAAGATAGACATTTCTTTGATTAAATCATGCATTGATGAATCCTTTGTCCATAGGAGTGCCATGCTATTGCTCATTTCGTTTGAAATGTTCATTTTAGTTACCGAATTGATTTATGCAGGATTGAAGTTCACCTTGGACGTTTATGAGATATATTATACACAGAAACACCCAGAGGAGGAAATATGGTCAACAAAGGTATGGATTGAATCGATAGTGAAGGCAGTTCTTGATTTGTTGAAAAGTGTCATGATTCCGACGTTTTTCGTATTTTTCTTATTCCTTGAAACATTGCCCTTCTCACTCTTGGCTGAATCATTTCGTTCATTCTATGCATTTGGCAAGTCTGCAACTAAAATTTATAGACTTGCGAAGAATGCTCGTAAATTGAATGATGCATTACGTGAGCCTACCACTGAAGAGATTGAAGATACGGACATATGTATCATTTGCCGTGATGATTTAGTTCTGGGTGGAACTGGAACCTCTAGGAGTGTACCTAAGAAATTACCATGTGGCCATATTCTTCACGATGGTTGTATTAGAAGCTGGCTACAGATGTCGAATGCATGTCCTACATGTAGGAAGGAAGTCATCACTGGTGGAGTACCAGCACAGGATCAAACTCCGGCTCCAGCTCCAGCACCAGCTCCAGCACCAGCTCAAGCTCAGATACAGGCACAAGTAGAGGACCCAGTTCAAGTACAAGCTCAACCTCAGGCTATAATAGAGGATGCACCCCCGGTAGAGATTAATGCCAATCCTATAGAGAATTTTGTCAATACAGGACTGCTATTCCCAGAAGAGGAAAATATACCTGCACAAACTGGGGAAGAACAGGAATCTTCCGATGTGAATGCCCATTTTAATGAGAGAGATATCGGTTATCTTGGAGATTTGAATACAGTAAACGAAGAAGAAAGATCTCGATATTTCTCTGTTTCTACAAACCAGAAAGATGGAGAAAGTATCGTGGATTCCTTGAGTGGTAATATTAGTCATCAAGATGAACCACGCGAGGAGTTGATTGATGAGTTCTGTGACCTTTTCAGGAAGGTAGACGATTTCAAGAGAGACCTTGATGGGATTCGAGATCAAGAACAAGATCAAGAGAATGATCACGATTACGTGAACGCAAGGTCGTACGTGGAGCAATACAAAAGAGGTGCTGTGCGATATCCTGCGTTATTTTCTGTTAATTCTTTCTCCGAGAATGATATTGCTGATAGCTCTTATAATGATGATAACGATCACACTAAACTCGATCCACCATTTATTTTTGACATGCCTTCGGGATCGTCAGTTCCTTCTGGATGGACGTTATTGCCAGCGAAACGAGTATATGAGGGATCTAGGGATGAATATTATATTCAAACGGGGCCGAAGAGACGGTTGAAATTGAAGGTTCTTAAGAATGACTATGAATGTGAGGCTTATGAAGAAAGATTACAATAAATAACTAAATGATAATGCTTATTTTGAATATACAACATATATTATACATTTTTTAACGATACGATAAAATTCAATTCCACTCCCCTTATTTGTTATTCTTTGCTCTCTCCACCTTTAATAGCAATGCCTTATTAATATGTGGCAAAACACCACCGTAAGCGATAGTAGCCTTGATCAGAGTATCCAATTCTTCATCACCCCTAATTGCCAATTGTAAATGTCTTGGAGTAATTCTCTTAACTTTCAAATCTTTTGCGGCATTACCGGCTAATTCTAAAACTTCTGCTGTAAGATATTCTAAGACTGCAGCAAGATAGATGGCACTCTTTGAACCGACTCTGATTTTACTCTGTGCAGTTCTCTTCAAATATCTCTTAATTCTACCAACTGGGAATTGAAGTCCTGCACGAGCACTGTGTGATTGAGATTTGAGATGGCCGTCCTTTGCACCGGACTTGCCCTTACCACCGTGTGCCTTTCCTGACATGGTTGTTTTAAATTTGTGTGTATATGTGAATTTGTGAGTGTATTAGAACCTTCACCACTTAACCAGCACCAGCACCGGGAACGGGAACGGAGCCAAAGGACAAGAAACAAGCACGCACGGAATGTAAACAAATAACAACAACAACCGAACTGACCTGGCAGAAGAAACTGCGAAAATTTGGGGAAAAAAATATGGAAATGCGAAATTCAAGCCAAATTAAATGCGGAAAATGCGAAAATGCAGTTGATGCTACAGGTTGGTTTATACAGATAACTGGATTAGTTATTAAATATTGGCTACTCATTGAGCAGGCTGGCCACATTGCAACGGCGAAGGTCCCCCGTATCGGTCACTGTGACTGTATTTTTGGAATATGCATCACCGTTGTCCTTGGCGGGATGTGGTACGGTAATGGCAATGGGATCTGAAGCGGAGGCAGAAGCTGGAGTAGATGTGGTTGTGCTAGAGGACGTGGTAGTGGATGTTGCTTTTGCAGCCTTTAGCGTATAAGTTGCATCACCCCCACTGCTTTCAGACGTGGATCCTATTGGTGTATCCTTTGAGGAAGCATTAGTAGTGCTTTCATTGCAGAGAGGTCGCTGAGTTGGGTAAGATCTCGAGCGTCTTTGTTCTTGAACTGCCATTGGTGGTGCTTTCTGAGAAATGTACGCTGATCCCGGGGGTGGTGGTGGTGGTGGTTGCGGCGCGTGCAAATAGAATGGCATTGTATGGTGTGATTGTATATGCGGTTGTTGTTGTTGTTGTTGTTGTTGTTGTTGTTGTTGTTGTTGTTGTTGTTGTTGTTGTTGCTGTTGTTGCGGTTGCTGGTGTATAAGTTGTGGTTGCTGATCATGTTGTCCAACAATCTGCGAGAATGTGCCCTGCATGGGCGGTGCTAGTTGGAACTGTGGAGGTACATCTGATTGCACTTGTGGTTGTGGTTGCGGTTGGCTTTGCCACGTTGGTACATACCCCATGGTACCCATGTAACCTTGCTGTATAGGCATCGTCATGCTCACGGGCATCTGCATATATTGCTGGTGCCTCTGCTGTTGTGGTGGTTGCTGGAGTGGCTGTTGTTGTAATGGTTGTTGCGTGGTTTGGTATGTAGGCAAACTGTACCTGTGATAGTACATTGGTGACACGTATGCAACGTCTTTGGGCTCAAAGTTTGTGGTGGTTGGTGTCACCTGGTTGCTATTAGGTGAAGTGTTCTGGTGATTGGACAACTTTAAAGTGTATGGAGCATTCAATGTAGGTTGGAAATTAGTCATGCTACCGTTGGAGTTCATGTTCATGTTTATGTTCATGTTCATATTAGTGTTACCACCTGAACGATCAAATGTGGCAAATGAGGGAGATGAAGATGCTGATAAGGATGCAGAATGTGGAAAGTTGCCAAACGGTACTTGTGGAGAGGCTGTATATCCGTCCATTGTAGTTCCTGTAGTCGGTGTTATCAATCTCAGTCCTGCCAATGGGATGTCTCCCGTACTTGGAGCACTGGTACACGATGATCCTGAATTGATCTTTATAGGCATTGGCTTATTGGACAGGGAAGGACGAAACTCAGAGTACCCGCTAGAACGATTCGACAAGAGTTTAGTCGATCTAGGTGGTGGTAACATTGACTTTATATTCGATTGCGAGCCCTGTTGAGGTTGCTGAAGTTGTGTACCTCGTATTGGACCTGTGCGAAGATGGACATTTGGTGAGACCGAGTTTGGTGGAGATTCAAGCGTGTAGAAGTGAGAGCCCTGAGGATGGGGTGATCCATGGTACTGTTCGTGTAATGGAGTTATTGGCTTTAAATGGTCCAGATGTGATGGTACTGATAAGGGGACGTTTTGGATGGAATTGACATTAGCATCAGCAGTGGCATTTGCAACAGATGTACCATATGATGGTATATGTGAGGTGATGTTGCTGTTATCGATTATAGTCTTGCTATCACTATTAGCATCATAATTAGCGTTATTTGTGGAATGGTTGAGTTGGAACTGATGTACAGTTTGTTTATGTTGACGCAAGTTATCTAAACGGGAGAATTTCTTCATGCAAAAATCACACTGAAACGGCCTTTCACCAGTGTGTTTACGTATGTGACGTGCAAGATGTTCAGATCTGGTGAAGACCATCGAACACCCTGGATGACCAGTACATTGGAACAACTTACCACGCGACTTCTTAAGATGAGAGGAAGATGAGTTATCTTGGACCGGTGCAGATATAGATGCCGGTTGCTTTGCCTTTGTTTTAGGTGACATTCTGACACTCTATATAGTGGTATCCTTGTTGAATTTATGCAACACTATGACCCAGTCAATACTAAGGGGTAATGGGCAATGGTGCGATTGGTTGATGGATGGGTGACCGTGATTGAGAGGAGGTTGGATTTCTGCAAAGCGAGAGCGACAGTTTCGCCTATGCCAGTAGAGGTGTTTAGCTGTAGCTGTAATCTTGTTGTCAACCGAGTGACAGCAAGCTTGCAGAGGTTGCTGAGTCCTTTAGAAGTTCTATTGTTGTTGATTGTCGAATTTAGCAGAGTTGAGTTGAATTTGAGTTTGAGTTCAACGTACTGATTTCTGATTTCTGAGTTGCTCTATTTTCCCGCACAAATCCCGGTATTTGCAATTAAGTTGCCAGTTGCCGTGGGCCGAAGGGAATCCGGGAACTTCTACGTTGCGGGTACTGGGGGGTCGGTGTGTCGGCCAGCTCGTCAGCTGTTTGAGCTTCTACAGTGTGTAGTATGGCTGTCTTGCAGGTCCACCCACGGAGCGTGTGCGTGTGTGCGGCAGTACACGCATAGAGCCTGGGGCCTGGGGCCGCGGTGCGTGTGCCTGGACCTTGGACCTGGTTTGGCTGTCTGTCTGTCTGTTTGTTTGTTTGTTTGTTTGTTTGTGTACGTTGCGAATTGCGAATGGCCAATTGTGCATGTGCACGTGACGTGCCAGAATTGTTCGACTTTCAGCGTTCACTCATCCCAGTAACGTCATTCTGTGTCTCTTCTCTCCAGATACAATTAAAGATACTAACTGGAGGTCATGCACTAGAGATTGCATTGACATACTCAGCCTCGTTAATGCTTCTCTGTCAACAAATTAACTACGTACACGTAGCCAGCTAGCTGACATGGGCTGGGGACGGCTTTAACCAACTTGACCTGCATGTGTGCAGCGATAGTGCATATAAGGTATACTAGTGCCCGATACAAACAGGCCCGGCGACGTCACTAGAATGATCAGTGATCGTGGCTCTCATGCCACTCCACGTCTAACTCGTCTGGGTTTCGGTTTGGGTGCAGCTGTTACTCCATGGTACTTGTCACCGTCGCTAGTACCATTGGTGTCATTGCCTTGTCGTGTTCCTTGTAGGATACTGTGCTTCAAATAACGGAGAATGCGTTTATCTAGAGGGTGATCCTTATCGATCCTCCGTCTAAGAGCTTTGCGAACAGCCTCATCCACGCCGGAGATGATAATGACCCTACTGATTGCAGCTGAACCGTTCGTTGCAACGGTACGTTGTGCCAGCACGAACTCAACTCCTTGTTCAGCTGCAAGCTGACGTAACGTAGTCTTGTACTTGTTGTTGCTAAAATCGACGTGATGGACAACTTCACCATACTTGCGTTTCCAAGCGATGAATACTGGTAACAAGGGTACGATTGCTTCAAGTTTCCCATTCCCAGTAATTCCACCATTACCATTTGCACCATCAGAAATCATTAACTCATCACGATGTTCTCGAATGTGTTCGAGCAGTGTGGATCCATCAAATATACCTTCCATGTAAAGACCAGCTCGAGTAATTACATCTTGCAACATGTAAGCATTCTCTAAAGGAATGGAAAACGATCCCTTCTCTCTTGTAAGCACAATTACACTACCACTGGGATAATGAACGTATATGGAGCACCTGCGCAGTAAATCAGTTGTACGCAATTGCAGTTTAGCACACGTATTTCCATCGAGAGGCTCAGATAGAGGGAGAACACATTGAGGGAATTCTAGTGGTGACTGCGCAAAATGCATGTAGTAAAACATGCGGTCCCGCCGTGTCACCATCTGCGCCTTTAAAAGATTAATCTCTATGAGCATGCTGTTGTCTTTGTTTTGTCAGTGCTGTGTCTATAGTCTTTATGGTTGTTGTCCCTGCTTAGACAAGGAAGTGAAGTGAAATCGTGAACTTTTTTTTTTGACGCGTACTGTACTCCGAGTTGATCAAACTTAGAGTTAGTGCTACTGGAAACTTATGAGCAGTTAGTTCTTTTCGATGCTTTGACACCGGATGTTTTGGGAATTTCACTAACAACGTCATATACATCTCACAACACCAACATGTCATCACTGGTAGATTATCTCTCCCAACAGGAACAGTTGGAGAAGGAAGCTCGCGAACAAATGCCCTACGATCCGAAAGACTGCACTTTCAAACACGGTCCACTCAGACAAGAACTTTACGCGTGTCTGACGTGCTATCGCCAAACGAAACAACGCAATGCCGTCTGTTATGCATGCAGCATCAAATGCCATACATCGCATGACCTCATAGAACTTTTCACGAAACGTACAAATGCTTGCGATTGTGGAACATCTAGAGTAAATGGCGCGTGTTGCGTTAGATATCCAGCATACAGCAACAATAAACTAACCATTGATGATAACTTCACGCCAGACATTCCATGTTCTGATAACCTCTACAATCATAATTTTGAGGGTAGATTTTGCCATTGTGATACACAATATAATCCCCTCACTGATAGCAATATGCTACAATGTACTTTCGGTGTCGAATGTGGCGAAGATTGGTATCATGAAGAGTGCATTATGGGACTCAAACCTGGTGTAATGGATCGTACTCCACCTAAACTCAGAAAATTGCAAGGTGAAAACAGACTCGATCAATTAGGAGAACCGTCAATCGAAGGTGCAATCAAGACATCGACATCTACCAGGGAAGAGAATAGCAGCGTTGATGACGACGACGACGGCCTCGATGTGCTCCCACTACCAGACTTCCCTTCCCTGGATGATTTTGATAGCATCATTTGCTGGAAATGCTGCTCAAGATTTGCTGACGAGATGAAACAGCTGCAACAGCTGCTGAAAGCACGGGTTGTTGAGCACGTCCCTTCCGAAAATATTGACGAAAGAATCTCCAAAATACAGGGTTCATCATCTACAACTTCCGACACGGATATCGAAGAACGTGGCAAAAGAGCTCGCAAAACATTCCCCCAGACAATATTTCTTCCTAACGACTACAAGTCTACACTCAAAGAATATTCCGAAACGAATAAGGAAACGGGGTTATCCAAACTTCTTGAGAGATACCCGTTCCTATACTCTGATGATCCTGTACACACTCCACCAGAGGACGACGATGACTCTTCATCGGTTTTCGAATTGGGAGTACGAGAATTAAAGAATGTTCCCGCTGATCAAGCTGCGCAGGGTCTAGCCGCCTACGATAAGATCAAAAGCAAACTGACAGAATTCCTCAGACCATTTGCCGAAGAGGGGAAGATCGTCACAGAAGAAGAAGTGAAAGCATTCTTTGGTAACGTTAAAAAGGAGACGTAATGTTAGATCTATTTTTTGTTTTGTACACTAGAAAATATCCTATCCGGATTTAGTGAGGAGTCCGACCCCTACCGTTACTTCTTCCTGTAGACTCGTAGCCGTCTCCATTAGTACTCGAGCCTGCTGTCCTCTTATTGAGCTCAACCTGAAGTACTTCGATATAGCCATTCCACGAGGATTTATCTGCGTTCAGCTGTGCTATCTGTTTGCCAACAAAAGCTTGCTGGTCGTATAAACTTTGCACTTGTATCTTTCTGAAAGTACCCTCAGATTGTTCCCTGAGCGTCTTTCCAAGTTCTTCAACTTGCTTAACCGCCAATGAAAGTTCTGCAGCGTGTGAAGATTTCTCTTGGTAAATCTGTCTAATTGACTCTGCCTCGCTCTCACTCTGTCTCAAAGATGAGTTCAGAGCTTCTAATTTAGACCTCAAATCTTCAAGCTCCTGTTCTTGCTTTACAAGTTCAATGTCCTCATTTTTGATATTAGTGTATGCATCATAACGTGTATGTAAAACTTGGTTAGTGGTTATTAACTTTGAATGCTCATTTTCAAGTCTGTGCCGTATTTTATCCCTCGCTTCGATCTTCACACCCAAATCGCGATCCTTTTTGAAAAGTTCACCACATTCCACATACCCTTGATCAATAACAGATTGCCTCTCTGTCTCATCAAGATGGACAAATTGCAAACATCTCTCAGTTTTCTTCATCCATGATAACATGGCTTGCAGAGTATCATCAATTAAACTTGTCAGATGGAGTTGATATTGTTGATACGTGAACTTGTCTGGTATTTGTTTGACAACATTCTCAAGTTTTGGGCTCAGTTTGATTCTTTTCGTGTTTTTCTGCTCATTGTCGCCAACGTCATCGCCTCCTTTCAAATCCGCATTCAATTGGGGATTAAAAAACTCATACTGATCCATTTCATTGACACCTAAAGTGTTAGTCAAGTCATAAGGTGCATCTAGCGCTTTTAGAACTTTATCAACGAGTAAATCGTCAAACGTGTGTGGTAACAAAGTCGAAATGGAATCACCATAGGGATACGTATGATGTTTCCAATCAACTAGCCAATCAATTATTTTGTTGGAAACTGGGGAGAGGGTGGATTGACTCTCCACTTCAACGTGCGACCAAGATGCTATTGATAGTAATGCTAAAAGACGATTGAATTTCGCTTTATTCTCTCCATCAAGTTTGGTCGAGCTGTTGGATGCCCCATTTGTTGTCGATGTGCCTGTAGCAGATCGACGCTGTCTCTTGGATGTTGGAATATCCAAACCAGTGAGAATTGCCGGTTCCTTGTTCATCTCCCACTCATAGTGTTCTAGAGAATCGACCACAATTGGTTTAATGATTGGGACTTCGTAGGTGAGAACATTGGAAAGGTCTTCAAAGTCCGTAAAGTTAGAATCAAGAGAAAACACCATGTCACTTTTCAGGTCTTCAAACTGTAGAAGATATTTCAATTGCGATGATAAGATGAGGTAAACGTTCAACTTCTTACTCCTCTTCTCGGCGAGCATTTCCACAAATTCTCTATTATTTTTGGACAGTTTAGGTATATACTCTTCCCTATTCTCTTTAATTTTATGACCTTCATCTCCATCGTTATTGTGAGTATTCTTCCCAATTTCGTTATTTTGGGGTTTACCGTTGTCACATTCGGCAGCCAGAGCAGCTGACAATCGTGCTTGCTGTTCACGAGCCCTTTTTTCAGCAGAAGTGGGGCGACCTATTTTCTTCTTTTTCTTTGTGTCGCCATTTGTGGAGTCTGATATATCATTACCGTGCACCCCATTTGCAGCTCCCTTCTTTGCACGTCCGGGTTTTTTCTTTTGTTTGCCCTGTTCATTTACATTGCCATTACCATTGCTGGTGTGGCTCAATGCACTAATGTTGGGCGATTGACTTCCATTGGCATCGGGATATTGTTTTCTTAATGCGGGGTTCTCTTTTTTGGACACTTTATGGAAATCAAACGAGCCATGATTGTCATAATATAAAGATGATCCAGAGAATCTGTAGTATTGTATACCACATTTACCCAACAAGAAAGATTCAATCAAATCCATCTCCTTTGCGTTTGAAACACTAATGACGATAGTTTTTCGCACATTCCTTTCAACGAGTTTATCGAGGATCTCACTGACTTGGTGATATTTATTGGACAGATCAATGATGCTCTCCTTAGAACTCAACAGCAAAAGGTTTCGGGGGATGTAATGATCTACCAATAATGTCGGATGATTGGTGATTTGTTTCGCATTGAAAATGAAAGCTTCAAACATGGACTCATCTGACATGATAGATTGTCCAACGTGATCATCATTCACTGATGCAAGATCATTTCCGGACAGCACACTCTTCTTACTTGACCTCGTGAGTAGTTCCTTCTGTCTGTGGAGGTATTGGGTAATGTGTGGTTTATGCAGCTGGATCAAGATGTCAACTAAACATTTCTGATACACGGTTTGTCCCAATGGAAGGTAGAAAACTGGAGCTTTATTCTGGGTTGTCATTTTTCCAAAAAGAACAAAAAAACACCCTCCTGTTGTAATCACAGATGCTGTATATTGATCGTCAACTGGGTCTTGATAGATTCAACGAACTTGGATGCGTGGACTGGTACGACGGTTCGAGGAAAAAAGAGCAGTGAGTACGCAACCTAAAACGGTGCATTAATGAGAATCCGCTATCCGCTCCTTTTACTGCTCGCTGTTCCTTCGGCGAAATGCCCGGCTGCGTGGTGCGTGTGGTGTGTGGTGTGAGTCGGGTATGGGGTATGGGGTGCGGGGTTGTTGCTGTTGGTGGGTGTTAAGTGTTAGACTGTTACAGAGTGTACATGTACTACGCGAGAACCCTGGTCTAGGGTGACGTCCCTACCTTCTGGATGTGTTTGCCGTTCCAATGGCGAATGTACTCATGGAAACCGTGGGTTTTGTCTCCTCGAATGAAGCACTTGGTGCAGTCGCTATACGGACATTTGAAGCCAAACGTTTCAGTCCAGCTGTTTTTGCCCAGTTTGTAGCACACAAAACCGGCGGTCGGAAGCATAGCAGACTCACCTTTGGAACTTATTCCATGCGTATTGATGAGATGGCCTCGGTAGCAGCTATTGTTTCTTTCGTAAAATAGATCATCAATGCCCCGAGATGGTGTCACCTTGCAGAAGGGGCAAAGCGACGGGTAGTCTGTCTTCATTCTTCTTCCCTTAGAGTCATATTCAGGTTCCAAACTGTACCTCTTAACTGCTGGGTCATAGTAGGTGTTTTGTTCGGATCGCTGGTATACAAAGTTTGGATCGCCATGCTTTTTGGCAAACTCGAGATTGTATCCATTTGGTGTGTTATACTCGGTATAAGACTTCAAATTAGGTAGCCTATTCAAAATCTGATTCGAACAGCCATAAGTGGTCTTCGATATTTTAAAACACCCATCACACCTATGACTGCTTTGGTTTATTTTTGGTAAGCCCTCAACACTTTGACGGTCGACGGGTAGAATATCTATAACTCCATCATCACTCGAAGAGAACTTCGATGGTGTTACCACTCTAACGCAATCCGTGCTCCCTCCTTCCAACACATTCCCTCTACCATTTGAGTCAATCAAACCTGCCTGTGAGGAGTATGTGACCGACCTGCTATCAAGTATGTTAATTTCACTTTTAGCTTTTGTAAAATTCTCTTCCGATTGATCCCAGGTAGCATCAAAACTGCTGGAAGGCTGGGGGAGAAGAATGTTGTCTTCAAACCGGTAACCACCTGTTAGGAGATCTTCAGCCTTAAGAAGCCCTTCAATTTCATTTACCTCTTTCTGGGCACCTGGAAGTGGAATAGAGGTGGACCTTGTCGATATTATACTGGCAACAGATGCGGTACGCTGCTGCTTGTGTAAGATCTGGTTTCTCGCCTGTTCCACATTACTTGCTTTCCTTCTCATATTTGGTTTTTCAACTTTACTGAAACTCTTATTCATTGTTAAATGTGGCTGTATTGCGTCTGAAATAGGTAACTCGATGACACCATTGTAGAATGATTTGTCAATCTCAGAAAGGCTGTCAATGTCCAAAGATTTAGGGACAGTTTCGTCCCCCAATAGAAATAGTTGCTTTTCTGGGTGCATAAAATCGGGATCCATCTGCTTATCGTCCAGGTCCTCTAGAAACTTATAATGCAGAGTATCCGCAATATATGGCAACGCTCTGCTATCCAGGATATAATTGTCATTGAAATTGATATCGTTAGTGAGCGAAGTTCTATTGGAACTATGGTTTGGTATAGTATCCCATTCGTTAACTGATTGTGTGCTGTCTTTGGACTGTGGTGAAACTTCAATCTTTGGTAAGTTGAGGTTACTGTTATCTGTGGAAGTCAGTTTGTTGAGTAACTCATCGTACTTGGTGAAAGAATTGCAAAATGCATATGTTTCTAGGTCTATCTCTTGAGTGACGGTGAGTTGTTCAATAGCGAGGGTATCGTGGCTAACATTTGACAGATTTGGTGTGTGTTGATTGATGTTTGGCATAGTTAGTGTTATTGAGTTAAGAAGGCAGTGTCCCTAAATTATTCAAGTTCAGTTGCCCTTTCAGTGATTGGAATCTGGTCACCCGAAGATATGTTGAATGATTAGTAATGTATAAGGAAAGCAAAGATTGGAACTACCCGTGGTACAAGTAGGTTGGAAATGGAGTATGGCAACACTTGCTATTCAAAAAGGCATTAGAAGAAGGTATCAAACTTAAGACAGTTACAGTTTCCGAAGTTGGAAATACCACTGGCTAAGTACAGAAGGGAAACCTTGATATCCGATGTGTCAAACCCTATTGACTGAACAGCCCAAATAGGATGTATAAGTCTGGCAGTACTAAAGCTCGCTGAATAACTACTTAGATTACTTCTAACACCATCGAAACGAAACAGACCAGCGATCATGTGTTGGCTATTCACGTGAAGTGTTCCCTTAGCCGAGATTCGGCAATACATGTGCTTGTGTGGGATCTCGACTTACTACATGATGCAGCGATTGTTTTCTTTACTTTAGACTGGGAATGGACTCGTAGACCCCATACGGTGTTGGAAACCCGAAAGTCAACTCCGAAAGTGGTTAACTTCTGCATCTAGATAATCGATATCCACCAAATAGGGCTCTGATAAGCATGCACAATGACAAAAGCCACATAAACACTGCATGATACGTCGCATTAGCACCCTAACAATATGCAACAGCAGCTCGTGATCATTAGCAAAGACGTCGACTATTGTTCTAGATCATCAACTCTTGAACTGCGGCAGAAAATAGAAGGTGTCTCGATGTTCCACGTAACTCCGTGCAGTAATCTGTACTGTTTCTGCCAACCTAAAAAGCCAATTTGGGATCAGCTGGGAAATGGGCATGCACCATACTATCTATATCTTATTCACTATCTTGTTTATTTACCTCCGTAATGAGTCTTTGTTTGCCTGCCCCAACGCACCCACTATCTCGTATTGACCACCGAGACTTCCATTGCAACAAATTACTTGTCGCGGCTGTCGAGTCGAAATTCATGCCCGGATCCCGGATTCCGGATGATTGCGAGTGCGAATTCCGGGTTTCTTTTGCTAGCGTGTGACGTACTTCCGTAGTACTGGAGGACTGTAGTGTAGTGTGCTCGTTGTATGGAACTTGGTGCTGGCACGAAGGGAGCCAGAGCAACAGGCTGGGCACGGGGAAAGCATCGGACAACTGAGCGTCACCTATAATGTTCAAGTCCTTTTTATCGGCCTTCAAAACAGCTCCTGCAAAGGTCGTGCCCGTGACACCGGAGCTTATTCAAAAACGGAAACAGCTATGCACAAATCTCGGTAACATTTACAAGTCCCAAATCGGGGTGCTCACTAGCTCATTACCCCAGACCACTGTTGACTCAACACCCCTGATAGGTTATTACACGAGCTTGACCGAACAGTACGAAACTCAACTTAAACAGCTTGAAAATGCAAACAATGAAAGCCTGAAGTATGCCGAAGAGGATTTTCTCCGAGTCATCAATGCGCAACTGGATCATAAAGTCATGGAGCTAGAGGAAATCAATTCCAGTATAAAGCAAGACGATTTGAAATCCTTAGATAAACATTATAACGGTGCAATCGACAAGTTTTTCTTTGACTTCCACACCAATAGAATACGGGCCTCATACGTTCTTAAGGGATACATCTATCAGACACTCCTCTTACAACGACATAGTTCACTGTCATTGTTGAAAGATGCGATCAAAACAACATCAAATTGTCTATCTTTGAATGACTACCCGATCCCCTCTTTCAAAGTAGATAAAACGAACACCGAATTGGACGTTTATTGCGTGTCCCCACACGTTGTGCACATTTTATTTGAATTGTTGAAAAATTCCACAATTCCGTCGATAACGCATGGGAAGCCAATCAACTTGAGTGTCATTGATGAAGATCCAAAGAACATTGTAATCGAAGTGAAAGATAACGGCGGTGGCATGCCATCTAGTATGGTTGAGAAGATATGGCAATTCCATTATACAACTAGTAATGCAGCTGACCGCGATCCCATCCACGGGTTTGGAATGGGGCTCCCGCTTTGCAAGGTTTTCGCAAAGTTCAATAATGGTGATCTCACTTTAATCAATAAAGAAGGTACTGGTGTCACTGTGCTTCTCAAAATTCCAAAATGGATAGAGAAGATATAAAACATGGACACTAAGGATGCTAGACTTTATAGAACTGGTATATAGATGACAAAAAAAAGAGTTATTATTTATTATAAATGTTACATCTGTAATCATAGATAAAGAACTCTAGTTCTTCTTTTGATCATCTTATCAACATCTTGATTTCGATAATCCTTCTCCGCCTCTTCAATCTGATGCATCAACTCATTTGCATCCTCCTCGCACATCACTTCGTCCCTGAAGACAAAGTAGTCACCTTCAACGTTGAGTCCACATATGACACACTTCAAACAATCAATATGGAATGCCTCATTGACATCATTCTGTAGACATTCTCCTTCAACACCTTTATTACATACTTGACACAGAGATCCATTCATTTCATGGAAATGTGTCTCACAATATGGTTGATCGTTGAAAACGTAACAGGAACTACCCTTACTAAACTTCTGACCACAATCGTGGCACCCAAAACACTTTCTGTGCCATTGTCCAGACAGTTGATGATCCTTAGACCATATCTTTTTCTCACTTTCATGGATATCTTTACCACAGTGACGACATGGTCCCTCTCCCGGTGGGTAAATGTGCTCTTTCTTGACCTCTACTTGCACCTCTGGTTCGATGGTTGTTTGTGGTTCAAGCTCTGTACTTGGTAGAACGGAATGATCATCATCTTGCTCATCGGCCAACTCACTATTGTGCTGACTATACTCACGATGATGGTATGGTGAGTCAATTGCATCGTATATTGACTTCCTAGATAAAGCATCTTGAAAGACTTCATGTTCTGGTGTAGTTACAGCGGATGAATTGTTTCTTCCATAAGCATTACTATCAATGGAGTTGGTCTTTGTATAGGTCTCACCAGATAATGCAGAATATGGGTGATTCTTAATAGCAGGTGGCGAGAACTCACCCTCAGATCCCGAAATAGATCCGGATGTATTCGAGATAGATTCATGATGATCCTTTTCAAAGTGACGTGGTGGTATCCTAATATCATCATCAGTGTCGATGGATCCCATTGTGTCATTGATTTGGAAACTTTCAATTCCGTTGATCAGACTAGGAATACCATCGTGACCAGAAATGGAAGGTATAATTGGCACAGACGCGGAGACGGCATGTTCGGGATGCTCAACCGCTGGAGTGGAGTGTGTACTAGCCCTTCTTTTCTGAAATCCCTTCTGCAAAAGCTTTTCCTCTGTTGAATTCATCTGGAGATCAACATCCTCGTCATACACTCCATCTACTGGTATCTGTGCGTCCAAAGCATCTTGTGATGGTAAAACGTTTTCAGATGGGTACTCAGTCGCAGAAATATCAGTGTGATCAGACTCGACATGTATGCTTGGAACTAAATTAGAAGTTTCTGCCAAGTTCAGACCTTGAGTGTGTTCGACCTCTGAGTCTATCTGTGAGCCTGAATCTGCATCAGAAAATGATTCTTGATCTAAGTCCACAGGTGAGCCATCCTCTTCGTTTAGCACAAGGTTAGGCACTCTTGCCATCTCTTGATCAAATTCCGTGGAATGGCGTAACATTGAATCCTCAATCTCTCTCTCTTGAATCATACTCATCTCATTGTACTCGGTTTCACCCTCTAAGCTTTGAAGATTGTAAATCTTTGGATCTGAAATGCCCATAGTACTCAGTCTCTTTGGAGTCTCTTTGTATGGATCTTCAATATCTGGAGTGACTTCCCGGTATTCTCCTGGTTCAGTGGACTTCATCAGATCACGCATACCGGAGAGACCGCCTAAAGATTCGTGTGATGAGTTAACATCGATTGGATCAACGACGGGAACTTGAAGAGGCTGCTCTGTATCCTCGACGGCAATCATGAACTTATCATCAAAGGAACCGACTGAGTTGGTGGAGGCAACAGCAGATACAGCAGACATTGTAGACAATCTTTGTGATTGTGTGGCAAGTTCCATTTCCCGTAAGTTCTGTTGTGCATCTTCAAACTGATCGTCGTCATTGCCAAGGAGATCTTCATCGGAATTCTGGAATGGACGTGGTCCCGAGAGTCTTGGAATCACCCTACTTGGTAAT